>VURO01029933.1:5227-18470 GCA_015108175.1 Pelvicachromis taeniatus | reverse complement strand
CTGCGTATGGTATGTATCACAAGTGATTTTGTTATGATGTGATGTGTGGTCGAGCCACGTATTAGCGGAAAATATAACTACATCCTGTGATAGTTAGTACTGTTTTTGGATTCAAAAGTTGAAAATACAGTAGTTACATTACAGTACAACTACTTTTGACATTTCAAATAAATATAGTCCTTAAATACATTTTGCCTGTCTTGTTTTATTGACTATAACAACACACTGGTTCCCTGCTTGCTGCCGAAATAATGTACATGTATGAGTGCCAGGTATTTCCAGCTATTATCGACATACAGTTGAAGGTTCAGCACAGCATCCACCCAGCATTTTGTTTTCCGAAATGCATATTGTCTAGTTAACACTAGAGATGTGCTACAATTGTGTGACTAGATTTACAAATGAGTCATAGAAATACACACACCCAGTGTTTTTACATATTCTTGACTGACTCTGTTGTTGTGTGAAGAGTTTGGGGCTTGACTGATTTCCATTTCCCTGCTTGGTTCCACTCAGTTGACTCTTCATTGACTGTTCCTCAGAAGGTTTTAGAGGTTAGATCTATTTACTGAAGTTGAAGTTTACAGTTTTTCTCACTCATACTGGCACAAACTCAAAGTCATTCTCACTACTCTTAATGCAGTACTCAAACCAGTCACACTTTTCCTCACCCACATTAGACACTCTAATTGTTTTCATCCACACTGCTATTGTTTCTACACATAATTCACTACTAAAGATTTTTGTTACGGTGTTGATGCACTTCTCACTTGAATCTGAAAACTTGTCAAAAATGTTTGTCAGTTGCAATTCTATTTTCTGATGTATGTAGTTTCCTGAGTATTACTTTGCTTTTCTCTATTTCAATTGTTTAAAGCTTTAAGAAAAATCCTTCACATTTCATTTTTGTTTCTGAAAACATTTTACTCCACATTAGGTCTATACTTTTGCAGAACTCCTACTGAAGTCAGTAAGGTTTTGCCAAAAAAAACAAGCAAACTAAACATTGATAATTGACTGTTTTAAAAGACGATGAAAGATTTTTATTCATTCGTCACAGAGTTGAAGTGATTGGCTGACTATTCACATACTGACAAATGTGAAAAAGGTTTTGATTGTGTCTTTTGCACAGGTGACTCTGTGTTATGAAAAATGCCTTAACTGCTTTGGGAACTGCATTAGGAGTGATGACAATGACTTTTCTGCTGTGAGAATTGTGCCAAATCGATTGAGAAAAATGATTAGTCCGCATTGTGTGAAGCAAAGTTAACTGTATAGTAGATGAGAAGGAATGTTAATGAACTGAGTCAGTGTTTTTCTTCAAACTCCCAAGACTAAACACATTGAAGGTGTTGTTCTATCCACCTGAATCTGTCCTTTAAAAACTTCCATTTGTAGGTTGCACTGAATTTAAGAGAACTTTCATTAACTGGTAGGCAAATAGTTAAAAACACTCTAGATAGACATTTTTTCCTAATAAACTTGATGTTGGCAGCTTGTTGAATGTGTGGCATGTTGATCTATATTATTAAATAGATATTATGTAGATGATGTAGGTAACAATCCTACTGTCCCCTGTACCCATTACAGCACTATGTTAGTGCTTACAAAGCTTCATCACAGACAGGGTTCACCCATATTTGCAGTTTACGCTGGTGAACTGTGGCCTACAAAACAAAAAAAGTAAACCAGGTATTTTCCTGTCCATCAAACATATCTATTCAACCTTGCTGCTTCCTTCACCCATGACTCAGATTTTTGTTCTACTGGATACAGAGATCATTCAGCTAAGAGTCGATTTTAGCCTGGTTTATGAAGTTTTTGAGGCTTGAATTCATAGTACTACAGTTACAGTTAAGAACTGGACAGCAAGTACTGTTTATAACCTCTTTGACAGGAGGAGAGCCAATGACAAAAGAGTAACGGGCCGCTTCATCAATGCTGCCAGATTAAGCCACACTAAAGGCTTTAAGAATAAGCTTGTGCTTGCTATTACTTTATTTTGATTCAATGGTCTTAATATTTCACTGTGAGACATAAAGCATTTTTCTATATCTAACTGTGAGGGGAAAAAAACGTATTCAGATTTTCATTATACACAGGTACCTCCCACTGGCTCATAGAAGACATAAGACAAAAGGTAAAGCCTGTATCTTCTGCTAAACTGTACCAGGTTTCTAAATCAAGTGTCAACGCTTCTATTTATTGGACAAATCAGAGTCATGGTAAAGCTGCCTGATACAGTTACTCTAAACAGTCCTACAGCTCAGAGGAAATGAAATGAGAAATAGAGCCTCGAGTCTGGAGATGCAGTTTAGCTATTTATTTGAGATATATAATAAAGTCAAAGGTAATTCTAATGGGAATTTCCCCTCAGAATAATAGGCTGAAGAAACTGTTTCAGAGTTGGAGAAGGATGTTGACTAAACAAACTTTTACTTTAGCTGAGAACAAATAAACAAGAGAAGGAAAGAGTATGAGTTTAATAAGAGTATGGTGGAAAACTGCACTAACATTAAGGATAATAACAAAAAAAGAGAGAGACACACTTCAAGTACTTTACAGTGTTTACGGTGTTCAGCAAACTCTTGGCCATAGGTAAGGACGAGAACATAGAGCAACCAGTATATCAAGGCTTTGCTTTCATACTTTACAGTTGGTACAGTGTTCACATTCCTTTTCATTTCTGAGTAAGACCCCAAGATCCTTGTTCTCTGTCACTTGGGGCAGCAACTGCCAACACATCAACTATTGTTTCTACGCATAATTCACTACTAAAGATATTTGTTACTGTGTTGATGCACTTCTCACTTGAATCTGAAAACTTGTCAAAACAGTTTGTCAGTTGCAATTCTATTTTCTGATGTATGTAGTGTTTGTAGTTGTGTTTCTGGTCCTGGAACCACCAAACACAACAT
This sequence comes from Pelvicachromis taeniatus, assembly GCA_015108175.1. Taxonomy (NCBI): domain Eukaryota; kingdom Metazoa; phylum Chordata; class Actinopteri; order Cichliformes; family Cichlidae; genus Pelvicachromis; species Pelvicachromis taeniatus. The sequence continues at coordinate 15,552 of VURO01029933.1, read as the reverse complement.
TCTCCATCTAGCTGCAACTAGAAACTCTGTCCCTAAAAATGATGTGATCCAATCACACAACACCATGACGGAGTGGCTGACTCGCTGGTCAAACTTCCATGTACCCTCTAATATCCTTGTGAGGACAAACAGTTTTTTTCATAACCAAAACAAAAAAACACACTCTGAGATTCAACTGACGAACACATTCTGCTCTCTGGTATCCTGACACATAACTTCCCAGGAAGGCTGAGGAGTGCGATGACCCTGAAACTGAATAACAATCCAAAGGCAATGTCATGAAGTTTTGTGGAAACACGTCAACCAGGACAAAGCACGTCAACCAGGACAGAGTACGTCAACCAGGACAGCCCCACACTATCCAGAATCTTAAGAAACTTGATCCAGCCCAGCCCAGTCACTGAGGCACTTTTGAACTATCTCAGTGATCTAAGTCATCGTGATGGGCAAGCTTTCCCTGTCGTCCTTAAGTTCTTTTTCCTCCACAGAGGGTGTGTGACATTGAAGAGATCATGAAAGTTTCCCTTCTATCACCTGACAGTATCCTCAGTTGTAAATCCTTTGAATTCTCAGCTATATGTTCTCCACCCTCATTCCTTACCATATTTATATTTACCAGTTTGAGGTTACATGTTTAAACATGCCATATTCCTGAATCCAAAATAAATAATAATAATAATTGTTGTCAGCAGAAGAAATCTGCCAAGTTTGAAATCCCTAGTGTTTTTTACATACTTAATGATTCACATCTATTTAGACTCCTGTAGAATAATGACATGCCTGCACTAAAACACTGTTTCCACTCTAACACAGCTTGTCTAGATGACTTTTTATACCTTTTTAAATGTGTACTGCTGGTGCCTGACATAAAGATGTATTTCAGAAATTACTTCTAATGCTTTAAGTATAAGTATAAGTTATTTGTACAGAAACAATATATATAAAATATAAATATAAAATATCTGCAAATAACTGCTGCAGATGAACAAAACCAGTTTCTCAAGAGCTCAGTCGGGGAAATTATTTGAACCCATGGTGATTTTGTACGTTTGCCCACTAACAAAGAAATTACCCATTTATAATTTTAATGGTAGACTTATTTGAACATTGAAAGACAGAAGTATAACCTAATGATCTAGAAAAATGCTTTTCAAAAAAGGTTATAAATGAATTCTCATTTTCATGAAGGAAATAAACATTGCTTCATGAAAATGCAGGTGTTCAAATAAGTCTTTCCCTGAAAGAGTAGCTTTTAGAAGAATTTAGACAGCAACAAGAGAAATATTTACAAAGATGTCAGCAGTATTATGTACTTTGCTCTTCATAAAAATCTGTAGAACTCAGTCTAGTTACAATTACACTCCCTTTGCCCCCTGTTTTATACTTTTTATCTGATGTGCCGCTGATATGCTAAACAATACACAATACTCACTGTTAGATCACGAATATGTCTGATACTTCAAAACCTATGATAGTAGGATGAGTACTAATTAACAGATTATTCATGTATTTAAAACACTGTGAGAAAATGTGAACTCCTGAAAGTCTAAATGCATGAAAACTAAAAAAAAAAAAAATTAGACACCCCCAAAAAATAACCTCTGTAGTTTAGAAGACTGACAACGAGATAAATGGAATGGCAATGTTCCTTTAAGCTCTCAATGCATGAGCTTAAAATCTGAAAAACTCTGAAGCATTGTGTTGGGATGAGAAAATTCTCATTTGGCTTTCCTCCATCTGCTTTCTTTATGTTATTCTCCAAATGTGAAGACAACAGGATGAGAGATGGCCTCATATCAAATAACTTAAAACAAATAAATAAATCAGTGGTGAAACGTGATATATTTCTATTGCTATTCCATTATAAGACATGTCTATTTATTTTCTGGCAGAAGGCTCAGTGAAAAAGCAGCAGAATCAATGGGCTGGATTTCTGTTCGCTCTGTTAAAGCTATAGGCTCATATCAGTGAGGCTGAAGATAAGGCCTTTTGAGCACTGCACAGCTTGTAGTGACTGAATAAACTGCTGAGTATTTCACACACAGGTCGACTGACTGACTGTTGTTCCTGAGCTTCACCTATGAGCTGATAATTTAATTTTCAAATCCACTGAAATACAAGCATGCAAAGGTGTTTGCCGTTTATATTCGTCCCTGACTTTTCTCTAACTTTGCATATACTTCATTTGTCTATTGTCTCTTCATGTATCACCCAATTTCTGAAATCTAAAAAGACATTAGTAACAGCTAAAATGCATGAATGTTTTTCCTGATTTACTTCTGAGGTCTTTTTTTCTTTTTGTGGCCTAATAATTATGTTTCTTTGTCTCTTTCACTCACTGCTGGCAGGCCACGAAAATCCGCTGTATTTTTAGAATTATGAAGTCAAACTTTTTTATTGCATCTTTGTTTGGGGAACTTAAGAAAGAATAAAAAAAAAAGAAGTTGTGGCAGGGGGGTGGTCTCTGGCCTGCTGCATAGGAGAGGTGATGCAGCGAGCTCATGGGGCAGGACGAAGGTGAGTGTGTTCAGTTGTGTCGGATCAGCTGATTGTCTGTCTTCTCTCATCTTTTAAATAGTGACGGAGTGACGGAGACGTGGGAGAAAAAACGGAGACAACCAGACAGAAGTGCCTGTGTCCTGGGTGGGTACACCGCCAAAAACCACAGAACCGTTGTCTCACAATAAAAAACCCAGCACTCAATCATGACACCAGTGTTTGCACACGTAAAAGTTTTACAGAAGTATTTCATATCAACCTCTGGTATTTTCTTGCTGTTCACAGTTTTCTCTTACACTTAAAGTTGCTCAGTAAGAGCGGCTCTGCAGTAACTTCAAAATGATACATAAAAGTTTAGTTTTCTAGTTAATACAACTTTATGGGAGGGAAAAACCGCTTAAACAGTGGAAGACATAAATTGTACTGCACAGATCAACCAACTTTTGTCTGTGTGTTCAAACAATCTTTGGGACCTTTCCTCTTTCTTTTTTCAAAGGTTCTGATAAGTTTGCGCGCCTATCATTTAAATTTAATTCAGGATAAAACGGGAGCTGGAGCTTATCCCAGGTGCCATATAGGCAAAGTGCCAGAATACACAGTCAATACAATTGCCAGTCTGTAAAAAGGATAAAACAGGGAAACAGATAACAATAACATAACAAGTCTCATTTGACACCTGGTGATGTGTTTAAAATGGCTGTATTTGTACTTGTAAACTACTACTATTACTAGAAATTACTTCTTTAAAATGTTATGAAATGATGTCTCTTGTACCAAGAAATATAATTACAATTCTGCTATCACACTGTATTTTTTAATGGATTGTGCTTCTCTTAAAGGGATGTAGTGGAATAAATGCACAGTCATTTACAAAAGGGACAATATGTAGGATATACAATGTTTGCTGATTAGAGTCACGATAAAATCCACAAGGCACCAGTTGAATGCATGCATATGCTATACCAATAAATGAGATATCTTATATGTCTGAATTTGAGCAAAGTCCTGACTTGCACTGTTGCATACATTTATTACTTGATTACTAATAGTGGACCTTTTCCATCTCAAATCCCAAAGGGGTTTCTATTTGGTTTCACTTAATGTCAGCTGAAGCTCACAGAGACAAGTCAGTGCTCTGTGCTCTTCTAGCAATACTAAAGACTGATTAAAGGCCAGATTTTAACCTTTCAAACATTAAAAAAAAACATGTTTCATTTTATTTATGGACAAACAGTCATCAGTGCACTTGCCCTGATGCTGTCTTTTATTAAGAGTCCAAAATAACCAAGACACTTTCTGTAAAATATATATTGATGTTAATTCATTAGTTCTTGATAATAAGAAATAGTCTTGCTCTAAAATGTTTTTTTGTCAAGCTTATCTAAAAGTTTATGTTAACACGTGCATCTCTGATTAGTGGAGTTCCCCCAGGGCTCAATCCTTGGACAATTTCTGCTTTCTTTATCTATATTACCCCTGGGTCATCTAATTAACAGCATAAAATTAATACCTTATTGCTATGCTGATGATACACCACTGTACTTTTCTGTTAGGCCCAACAACCTCAACAGCCTCTTGTACTCTAGTCTACCTACCCTAACCTTCACTGCCATTAATAAGAGCCATTAATAACGTGGATGTATTCAAATTTTCACCATCTCAATCCTGGTAAAACTGAGGTTCTTAAAAGACAACTTCTCTATGGAGGTCAGTCATTACATCAATCCAATCAAATCATCCACTAAGAAACTATAATTTTGACCAATATCTTAACTATGAATCTCACATCTCTAAGCTCATCCAGTCTTGGTTCCTTAATTTTAGACACAGCAAAACTCAAACCTTTAGTGTCAATAAATAATATGGAACTTTATCTTTAATCTGGACTTTATGCACTATCTATAAATATGCATTCAAATTCTCTCTCTCATCTCATTTAACTCACTGTTCTGGTGCAACTATTAGTCCTCCATATCCTTTTTTCATTTAATGCAGAAGTAGCAGCTAGCAAAAACTAACTGGCTCATGCAATGAAGGTAAAACCACTAAATCTCTGTATGCTGGAACACGTATGCTTTTATTCAGACAATCAAGCACTTTATGACTATGTATTACAAAGCTACAATACACCTTTTTTTATCATTTAATTTATTATTATTATTATTATTATTATTATTATTATTATTATTATTATTATTATTATTATTACTATGTTTTACTGTAACCTTCTGGATTCCTAGAACAATGCTTTGAAAGAGTCCGTGTGACAATTAAATGACTAAATATTCCAAGTACAAAATACACTTAAGATACCCAAAAGGATTAACACCTTTGCTGGTTCTTCAGGGTGTCTTTGGAGTTAAATTGCTTCCTCCTTGTGATGCAAAACACCCTTGAGCTTCATTACTTCTTATCCTTCTGGCATTCTATACTTTATTTGTCACAGAAATTTTGCTGCAAGTGTCCTTAGTTAGCAAAAGAAAACATGATAAATTAGACTCTCGCTTGTAATTGGATTGTGCAACGATGACAGATGTGCTGCCTGCATCTGCTACAGTTTAATGTGCTTCTGAAACAAAAGAATGAATTCTCGAATGTCCTGTGTTTTCCATTTCGCGCTAAAAGATAACAACAGACAGATGTGGAAAAGTGCAAACATTCTTCACTTCATTATAAGTACAGATACTTGTGTGTAAAAAGAGTGAAAACTACAGATAATATTAATATATACAAATACAAACCTACAACTTACAAACCTAAATTCTAGTAAATGCACTAAGATTACAAATTTGTACTAACGCAAGCAAGGGAAAAAAAAATTGCCATTGCCTTGTGAATGGGTGACTTTGCCTCCACATCTAAACAAGAAAATGAAAGCAAGGACTCACTTTTGTGCCTGCTGCTCACTTTAACACTAAACCGATGACTATTTTCATGTAATTTTTGAATGAGACAAAGTTAGTATGCTGTTATTTGAGTTGCAGAACATTTCAATTCAACCTGACATCATATCTGGACCTTTAAGACAAATTGCCACATATAAGATTTAAATTTACAGTTTATGAAATGCCCTTGCCTTTAAAAATATCCCCTATTATTCCTCTCATGTCCTGCCTAAATATTTCTCCATCTCTGAGTGAAGTTATTTCCCTTTATTTTCTCTGTACCTTACCTGTAGCTAGCAAACTGCAAAGAAACAGTTTGCGTGTTTGCTGATATTTGCTGAACTGTTTCAAATGATCTGCCACCTGAAAGAAACATTATTAACTTTGTGCTTTGTCCTCTTCTATACTGCTAGTTAGGTGATGAAGTACCATGGCCACAATTTATGGGCATCTGAACCAATCATCCGGATTGCTTCAGCCCACTTTAACCCCTTAAATATTGAGCTTTAAATGATGAATAAATTATATCTTCCTGTCTTTTATGGGCTACTGTTCTCTCCATTTAAATTGGTTTGATGTCTGGAAGCTGCACAGTGACATGAAATAATAACTCCCCTCAAATATGTTAAGCCTCAAGTAACAAGCTTGTTTTGAATTGGATAGTAATAGCGATATTTGAAGTAGCGATATTTATGTGCGGTCTAAGCTCTTTAACAAACGGAAAGAAAGAAATAACCACAAGCTATTTTTCATCACATCAACACAAAGATATGTCTACACATGATCCAAAAACTGTATTTAAAATTATAGTTCCAATTATTTTTATCGCACTTTCCTATAAGCAATAATATATGTGTAGGACAAGTTGTAATGGCGTTATTATTTACATTATTTAAATTTCACATTATTTAGAAAACAAAAAATTTCACTGTATCTTTGTCTTAGTTCTCTTGTGTACCACCTTCCCTGCCCTTCTATGTGTTGCCATTGTGTTATTCAACATGCAACTGCTATCACTAAATTAGTAATAACACATATGTGGTTACTAGTGCATTGAACTTGTTGATTGGACTAATTTCCAACAAATTTTGCCAATTTTAAGTTGTATAATGATACACTGTCAAATGATAAAATAAATAAATACTGTTGGATTATAGACATGCAGTTACAGTTTGCAAAAATCTAGGATATGATAATCCCCGGCATGACCCATCTACATGACCAATATGTCTTGTATGAGAGTCAACCCTTTCTATAAGTAATTTAGTATTGTGTGCTTCTCTGTGTGAAGGGAAAAAACAAACAAATCTCTCATTACAATTACAAGGTTTTGCCCTAATTAATTGGACCAGCGCTTTAGAAAAGGGCATCAATACTTCCCTGCTTCCTTCCCTAGGAAATTCCTGGAAGAAGAAATTCTAATAAATTTGTGAGATTTTTAATGAAAGATGTTCAAAATATATGTACATCCAAAGGGCCCAATGCTTCTTCCTGCTCTGTGATATAAATTACCCCACTGGAGCAGGGCACGAACCAAGTTATGCATTTTATGACCCCAGAGCCTCGTAAGATAGAACATGATAAGTTTTAGCTGAAGCAAATTCAACAACAGCTACATGGTAAAGCTCCATCCCAGCCCTGCTCAGTGATATACCACAAGGACTGCAGTGTTTCCATTGCTCTCAGGACTTTTCTTTTCCTAAAAGGACCCCTTCACCTTAAATTTGTCAGTTAAAAGGCGAACATCAAAAGCATGCGCTTATGGTTCATTTTAACAATCTGGATATTTAGCCATGTAATTAAACTTTGGATCTTGACAAACAAGAAGGAATTTCTTTTCTTCAGGCAAACATAAAAATAGCCCAGAAGAATGTGGTCCTCCTTCCCACTCGTCTTCTCTCTAAACGCAAAGACTGGTTTTCACGGAGCAGCTGTGTGCAGGCAGAAAAAGGACCCAAATGCAAACTCACTGAGACGAGGAGTAAACTCAAAAACCCATAGCTTTATTTGCTGGCAGGGAAAAAACATACAAAACTAAACTGGGAATAAACTAAACACAAGAAGAGGCACACAAGGAAACACACAACCAGGAGGGAGACGCTGACATAAATACACAGAGGAATAACCAGGAAGTGAGACCACAGAAGGAACACGAATAACCATAACGAGGCAGGGAAGCGAGACTGAACATGGAAACATGGGACCTTCACAATAAAACAGGAAACATGATACGGGAGTGGAGGAGAGGCAGATGAGAGAGAGCGAGGGAACATGACGGAGAGCACAGACAAGACTGGCATAATAAACATGATGGAATGACACACAAGAAGGGGAAACAAGGCACAAGGACTCACACGACTAAATAAACACAGATACACAGAGGGACACAGAGGGCAAAGACACGAGAGGAATCTAATAAACCATACTGAACAGAACAGCCTAGGGACCACAGAATCGACCCTAGTAAACTAACATAATACAGAATGACAAAAGACACGAGAAACCCAAAACACTGGGTCAAAAGACCCAGGACCATGACACGTATATGCTTCAATCATTTAGTACTACCTTGAAAATTTTGTTTTAAAGTAGCAACTAACACTAGCTGCCTAAAGGCATTTTATACTGTAAGGTAAACACACACACATGCACAAAAACACATACACATCAACACACATTAAATCTACCTGATCTATGAGATATAATACTGTTACTCTTTTTGCCTCGTTAATGTAAGAGAGTCATCCAAGAAAACACAGTATGGGGCATTTTATTTTATCCCTTAGTTTGGACTGCATGTATACTTTATTTTATTTATTTTTTATTTATTTGACTTATATTTGAGATTTTTTGTTCTTTTTGGGGCGGTGGGTGTTAAGAAAATGTTTTCTTTAAAAAAAAAAAAATGAAACTCAAAAACCTTGTTTTTGAGTTTCGCTTATGGTTTCTATTTCCAAAATAGAAACCAATGAACAGTTTATTATGAAATACCCATGTTTTTTTTTTTTTGTTTTGCATGTGTATTACTGCTTATTTATTCCATTACTTAAATAATTGGTAGCTTCACCCCTAGTTGGTACTTTGAGGTTTTAACAATACAATGGGGCCTGATTATTCTGCAGTTTGGGAATTTCAAATTTAATTCTCGGTTTAACAGGGAGCAATGAAGACAAGCTAATATGGAAAAACTATGGTCTCTTTCTCATTGCAGCATTTTGGTTTAATATAACGCTGTTTCAGGGGCTTTTACAGAAACATAATAATAATGAATTACAATAGTCCAGCCTAGAAGTAATTATTGCAGGAAATAGTTTGTCAGCATCACTTTAACACAACATGTTTCTCATTTAAACCAATATTAAAGTGAATATTACAGTTGAGTGAATGAAGGCAGTCCTATGTATTTCTTTTATTCACTGAAGGACATATTCTGATTAAAAATGACTGAAAGATTTGTCACAGAGTTACTGGAGGCCAGGTAATGTCATCAGGAGTAAGTGTCCTGATTGACACCATGTTTCTAAGATTTTTAGGCCTGAGTACAATAACCTCATTTTTTTCTTAAATTTGAAGCAGGAAATGGAGAGGTTATTCAGGTGTTTTTGTCCATAGGCATTCTATTAGGCATCTATTACTAATTGGTGTATGTTATCTGGCTTCATGGATAGATAAATGGCCTGCATTTGTATAGGGCTTTACTTAGTCTCTAAGGACCCCAAAGCACTTTACACTGCAATCAGTCATTCACACATTGGTGATGGCAAGCTACATTGTAGCCACAGCTGCCCTGGGGCACACTGACAGAGGTGAGGCTGCCGGACACTGGCGCCACCAGGCCCTCTGACCATCACCAGTAGGCAAACATGGGGTTAGTATCTTGGCCAAGGATATTTGGCATGTAGACTGGAGGAGCCTGGGATCGACCGACCTTCCGGTGAGTAGGTGACCCGCTCTACCACCTGAGCTACAGCCACCCTGGAAGATAAAGCTGGGTATCATCTGCATAGTATTGAAAAAGAATGCTATGCCTAAGATAACTTGACATAAAAATACTATGTATCTCTCATTTTGATTATTATTTAAAACTCTGTCCCTAGCTAGCATCTGATGCCTTACTTTAAGTGAAATTCCCTCTTGAAGTTGCCTATCAGGGACCGGAAACCGTGAAATCGATGCATGCTTGAGGCCATGTGTTTGATCGCCTTGTGCAATGGGTGAAAATAGGCCCACGTCCTGTGCAGGCCACCTAGAACCATTCACTTCCAGGCGCTTAGTCTGTGCCTCCATCTTCAGTAAATATGGTGACTGGAGACGTGTTGATTGGTGTGAAGTCTGTGGAGTTTCCTGAAATTTGGTTGGCCGTGTAGAAATCCCCATGAGGAACTACAATTTTATGAGTGTTTGACAGAGAACTCTTCACTCAAACAGCAAGGTTCCATGGTGTAATGGTTAGCACTCTGGACTCTGAATCCAGTGATCTGAGTTCAAATCTCAGTGTCTTTCTTCCACTTTGTTCCACAGGTACATTAGAACACGCTAGCATGAGAGTCTAATCAGTTAAACAACAAGTTAGTGGCCCAGCCAATTTCACGCCTCTTCTGTTGGCTGATCTCATCTGCCCATGGTCTTTGTGCCACACCAAACCTTGCTCAGGCTCTTCTGCTGCACTTTACACATGAGCTTTGTGATCTATCTTTCATTGGCCACCTTGAATCAAGTCAACAGTTCCCCTTGTACTCTTCTCACTTCTAGTCCTGTTGCCATCTCTCAAGACCCCGATGTTCTTGTTGACAAGCTTGTTCATGTGCTTTATTTGGCTAGCACAGAACCTACAGACGACAAGACCAACAGATTGTTTTTTCAGTAGGGACGCAAGTAAAACAGAGAAAATGCAGGACAAGCAGAGAACATCAATTCCCCTGTGACCAAAGAAGCAACTGA
>VURO01029932.1:0-19841 GCA_015108175.1 Pelvicachromis taeniatus | reverse complement strand
CCCCACTATGCACATAGACACTGAGATATCCTCACTAATTAGTTTAGCAAGGGTTTGTACAACTGCATATATCACTGTTTTTGTTTTTTGTTTTTTACATCAAACAACACTGAAAGAAGCCTTTAAGTCCAAAATAAATCACCGGACAGAAATAAACCAGGAAAACAGCCAAGAGCTCAAACTTTCACACCAGGGATACACCAGCATGTCCCAAATGTGCTCTGTTTTTGTCTGTTCTTTTCCTCTTCCATCAGTTTCTCCTTTTTTTTTCATTCTTTGTGTCAGCTTGAGCCCATACCTCAGACTGCAGCCAGTCTCCTGCATTTGAGAGCCTCTGCCCCTCCCAGTAGGATGGGGAACGGTGAAACACTGCATCCTCTGCCATGTGAGACACACTGCAGCACGGTGTGAGCAGCAGAGCATCGCCTCTGTCAAGGTCTGCTGGCAGACTTTGATGCTAAATATAGGCTCTGTGTATATAAAGGTCAAATTGGGGTTAGAGGTCACCTCATTCATTTATTCTCTGTGGTCGTGTTCCAATGGAGTGAGACACATAATATCTCTCAATTCCAAGCATCACTATTACAGTCAGTTTACCGTCAGCATGAGCTCTGGCCTCTTCTCACTCTCCTTCGTGCTCTCTGCATTATGCAGTCTGACATCAAGGTGGTTTTTTAGTGCATTCATGTTAGCTGTTTTTTAGAATAAGTCATGCTGCACCTACACTATTGTCATTTCCAGAGAATTTATATTTATAGAGAATTATATATCCAGATTTGAAGCCCGCTTATACTATGTGCTTATACTCTATAGTAGTTTCACCCAGTAACATTTTACCTTCATTATCTGTTTATCGGAGTAGTTTAGGTTGGAGTTTAAGGAGCTTTTATTTGTAAAGTTTCATTTTAAGGTATGTGCACTGCTCCTTCCTCCCACTTCATGTTTGCTGCCATTTGTAGCAATTTTTCTTTCACTATTTTTATGCACTTGCACAGGAGGATGACATTCCCATTTTTAGGCCCTTTTAATGGGCTCAGTCGCTTTTGCAAACGCAGCACAACTGCCAGTAGACACCAGATCTGCTAGAATCTGCTTTGCTGTTTTGTGCTAAGGAAAAACTGGGGAAAATGTGCATCCGTGGAAATCACTTACCCGCAACTAAACATCAAAGATGATGTTGAGTTCTTCTCTAATTTCCTCTACTTAAGCAAACTGTGCAAAATTGTGCAATCAGAAGCATTTTGTTAGGCATGCAGACTTCATTCAGTTTACTGTACTCTGTCAGTTTCTGAGTATTTATTTGTTATTAGGGCATCCTGGTGTCCATGCCATAGCTTCTGCCTGAGGAAGGTGAATCAGACAACAGGCACTGTTTATATACTGGAGCTGGATCACAAGTAGAGAGTTTGGAGTTTGAGGCTCAAGATAAGGAAGAGTTTTGGTGCTCGAGTGCAACGCAAAAACGATTATTGTTAAAGAACAGAAATGTGGCTAGTGGGTGCAGACAAAGAGGGAAGTGGACTAAAATATACAGCCAGACGTGGAATGAGTGGAATGAAAGAGTGAAGGAGAGTTGAAGGGGAGGGGAGTATCACAAGACAGCGAGACTCCAGGGACTAGACTTCAGACGTACCGTTTTATAGTAGTCCTTGTCCTTGTGACATTAACTCTGTGTGTTTTACACACACTGTGTCTCTCTGCCTCTCTCACTTAAATCACTTGACTTGACTACACAAGTCAATAAAGATAAAGAAATATAGACAAAAAAAAATATTTGAAAAAGAGATTAAGTTATTTAAGGTATTAAGTAAAGAAGCTGTGACCAAATCACATTTATAGCCATAAGCAAAAGACAGTTTTTGTTTGGCAGGATTTTTGTCTATAGTCAGTCTTGACCATCAGTATTATGGGATATATCATTTTAATATTAAACACAAAATCTCTGTTTGTGTGTTTGTTTCTTTGTCTACAAACTCCTGCTAGATTACCAGAAGTCCAGTAGTCAGTGAGACTAAGTATTATCAGTTTGCCAGCAGCACAAACAGGCCTAACAATATGTTAGCATCGACATGCAACAGCAATATCCAACAATTCAGTGAAAAACAAGTGCATTTTTGATACATTTTTAAGGGTCACATTACTATATTGTATTGATGACTTAAGAAAACAAGTTCAAGCATGAGACGATCTCCTTTTTAACTACATTTTAAAACCATGCTCATCTTCTAGCCATGCATCCTTATCGGTCAAAACAATTATCAAATAGAGTCACATTTTAGCACTTGAGAAGTCAGGTGAAATATTTAAGCCAAGTTATAACAATGCCATGAACGATTTAACAGGCCTCATTTGGTCCAGATAACTGGATGGAGGTCAGCTGAACAGGTAAAACAAAACATACGACTGGCTCTAAAGGTGTGGAAATGGACAACCAAAACTTTAGACCCATAAGAGACATCATTACTCAGTTTAATTCATGCCCATCCTGACTGATGTAGATGACGTAGATTCAGCACGATATGCGCTCACTGCTCTAACGCTCGCACCGTTCACCTCTATCCTGGCACTTATCTTCACATTTAAAAACACAAACATACACACTCTCCTCTGACCTATATAAAACACAGTGCAAGCAGTCCATCAAGAACAAAGAGCGCCAGCATGCACACGCACATATTCTGTCTGTCTTTGTTTACAGGTAGTGGGTGGTGGGGAGTTCTAGAAAAGGGGGTGCAATGGGGGAGGGGGACCACAATAACTAACTAACACACACCCACACCCACACACACATGCACACACGAGCCCCCCTGCGAGTGTATGTAGAACCCTAAAAACCAGTCATGTTCTCTTTGATGGCAGCTAATTGGCATCCCGCAACACAAATACAGATAACAAGAGCTCGCAGATACATTCCTTTATGTCCTCTGACAGCCCGAGCACAGACAAAAACGCTATTAAAACTGATATATAAAGCTGTAATTTTTCGAGCTCTGCTTTGCCAAGTTCTAAAATGCCCCGGAGCTAAGCCGCGGTATTCAAATATTAATGACCACATTAAATATAAGGCATATATTAATCTGTGCTGCAGAAGAGAAAGAAACTACAGAGCAGAAAAACTCAATTACAATTCCCAAGAATTCCTGTGCTCAACGCTTCAGCAAAACGAGCTGCCGCAACAAATGCAAACAGACATCAGGTGTTTTTTTTTTATCCACCACTAGCAAATAAGCTATGAAATCCCCCAGTCGCTGCCCCACTTCTTTATTTCACTTGAGAAAAGATCACACTGAAGGATTCAAGTACAACTTAAACGAGCCACACATCTGCCTGCCTGCCATTTTTTTCCTGCCTCTCATTATATCCTCTTTTCTTTGTCAGCAGTGCAGACTCACAATGCTCATTTGCAATCGGCCTTTCACGAGGCGCTGTGCTCTCCTTCGGACTGGTGTGTGTGTGTGCGCGCGCGTGTGCGTGCGTGTGAAAGAGAGAAGGGGGAGGGGTGGCGGTGGAGAATCGTAACCTCCTCCTTTGCACTCCATCTTTTACTCTCACATTCAGCCTCTTTCTTCTTTTGATTCTCCATCCCACCTCGCCTCAAGGAGGGACAGCGGTGTGTATTATTGTGTATGAATGTGGATGGGAGGGCCTGAAGCAAATTGGCTGTAACATTCCTTCAGTGGTCAGTCTTTGGTGATGGTCTGGCCTTGTCTGACGCTGCCACCTCCCATTCTGCTCCTGGAGAAGCCTCTTTGTCTCCTCTCCTGTCCTCACACAGTGTGTTTGGGCTCTCAGCAGGGTTCAGCAGCCATAGCCAGAGTGTACCTGTTTCCCTCCAAACCTTAACTTTGAAGCTTTAATAGATCTTTAAAAATACACTGCCTGACTGTTAAACACACGGCTCACTCATGCACTTGAATGCTAACTGAGGCAATAAGTTATTTTGAAAGAATTCAAAGGCACGGCATCAACTATTCTGCCATTTTTGCCCTTCCTTCCTGCTGCATGGCAGGTTTCTGTGGGCTGTATGAGAAGTTGACATGCCACGCAGTGGTCAAAGTTCAACCAATCTGACAGTGTGAGAGAGCTCCCAGAACACTTCATCATACAAGAGCTTCACGAGGCTGATGCAAGGCCAGCACCGCTCTGGTCCTCCAGCGGTATTTTTTTTGACAGGCTTTTTGGACTCTCGGAGAAAACAGGCTTGTTTTACCGAGAAAGATAATCTCCATGAAGTGAGGCCAATTTAGATCTTCAAAGCTTCAACGCAATCAGCACTGAGACTAACGAACTACTTGAGCATCATCACTACTAAGCTCCTGTGCTCACTGTCACTGCGTTTAATACTGCTGACAACCTCTGCAGTCATATTTAGTCACTTGTTGGCTCCTTTCTGAGACACATAACGCCTTTGAAATTTACAGGTCAGTTATTTACCTACACCTTTAATGTTGTAGTGCAAAACTTCAAAGGTTTGGGTTGTTCTCTGTTCTAGATGACGAGAACCGGAAGTACAAAATGCCCAATTATTTGGTTTTGAGCCACATTTTAGCTCAACACAGTGACCATGCAGCACCATGATCACTGATCGTGTAGGCTACTTACAATTAATGTTAGTATGAAAAAAAAACAGCTGTATCTGTGACACCACACTTATTTGTATCTGGCTATAAAAGACAAACGAGAAAGGGAAGAAGTCAAAATTGTGGGCGGTGAGAAGAGGTGAATGAGGCGGCTGAATAAAAAAGAAGGCTGGTGAAAAGTCGAAGAGATAAAGAATTCGAAAAATCATGAGAGAGCAGAATCAAAATGGACTGATGTGTCTGTGCAGTAACTTCTGATCTGTGTCTTCTTCTACCCCACCTTTAGGTCTCTAGTCTGAGTCTCTAAATACATATCAGCTGTCAGGTTGCTGAAAAAAGCAGCTAGAGTGCATTTAAACACTGTCCCCTCCAGCTGGCTCGTCTAACAGTGTCTGCCATCTGGAGACTGCAGAGTAGTCTAATATTTGATTAACATGACACTGATTCACGATGAGGCTCATCAAGAGCAAAAAGAAGAGTAGTCATCAATTTGTTTTGACTGTTTCCCCATTTCCAAATGAAGATGGCTTTATTAGCGCCCCATGAAAATTTGTTCCCAAATCGTGTTAAACAGAAACACAAATTTTTAGCACAGGTTTTCCTAACATTGTTTTTTTTAATGCTTACATAATTTTACTTTGAACACAGAAACAAAAATATATCACAAAAACCGAAAACTACCAGGGTCAAAATTATTAGCCGTCCTGATGCTAATATCATTTGTGCTAGATAACATCCTGCAGTTGTTTGTTGTAGTTTTTAAACAAGTCTCACAAACGTTTCCTGAGCAATCATAGCCCAATCTTCTTTGGCGAATCTCTCCAGCTTCTCCAGATGTGATGGTATCCTGGCGTGGACCTTGGTCTTCGGTTCACCCCACAGATTTTTAATGATTCAAGTCACAGGATTCAAGTCAAAATCTTCACATGTCCTTCACTGTGGGGATGCTGCTCTCTGGGTTCCTCACCTCTCGCTTCTGTCTCTAAACATAAGCAGCACCTCAGTGGCAAAAAAGCTTTATGAGCATCAACAGTTCTTTTTCTCAGTTTTAAAATAATTTATGTAGTTTTTGTTTTTACAAAGATTTTGGGGTAACATGCTAGATTGCATCCTCCTCTTACCGAGTCCCTTCATGTCCATTTTAACGTCATTTTTACTGTATTAAAAAAATGAAACTAAATGTATTTACTTAGATGTTAATCAAGCACATTAGTCATGAAGACCATTTTTACGCCTCCCACAACACTGCAGTATTCCTCACTAAGTAATGATTGGATTTTGCCGTTGAAATTAAAAGCTGTGCACTATAAAAGTGGATGCATAAACCCCCAAGCTGTAAATATAAACATGTATATGGGAAGTAGAGATGAAAACTGACGTTGGTGCACGAAGTTGGTGAGAAAGCACCACAAATTTGGTGCATTAAAGTGTTCCAGCTTTAATGGAAAACTGGAACACTTGATTAGCAATTAGCAGGTTTTAAAAAATAGTTCTCCATCAAAGTGCGTAGTCGAGACCCCGAAGCAGGGGTAAAATTAGATATCTATTCTCGTCTGGTAAATGCTCGATTACAGCTGCAACAAAAATGGGTTTGTGTGAGAGCTCCAAAGTTATGAACAAGAATGAAATTCACCATAAGTCTGCAAACTGAACCAGCGCTCCTTAAGTGGGTAAACGCTGCTCACTGGGTTTCCGCTCTGCACCGAGCTGCGCACTCACCAGACGTGACTTTGCATATTAAATTCTTCTACAGGAAAGACGACGGTTTCACTAAACACTGCCACAACAGTTTACATATAGCACCTGCTGCTACCTAGCTAGTTAGCACTCCTGGTGTTGATTCTCCCTCTACGTGGTGAATATTTCCTTCTCGTAGCCAAAATGGTGACCACTGAGAGCGCGAGAGAGTTAAGCTAGAATAACATACACCACCAGAGTTTGTAATGTTGATTAGCAACCACCTTACAGTTGCAAAAGCAAGAAGTGACAAATCAATCGTTCATGTGGATTGGGCTTTAGGCGGTCGGGTCTACTATTCTTTCTTCCCTTGACCTGTCCAGTGAAAGGCTTGACCTTTGCCCTTTCACTGACAAAATAAACATTAGACTCCAGAATCAGCCAAAACATATCTCCCCAATAAGACAGAAGATGTGAATCCACGATTGGACAGCACTAAAACACTGCTACAGGAAAGTAAATGCTTTGGTGTCCCCTCGCGCTCCAGATATTGAGCGTAGTCCATCTATCCATCCCACCTCATTGATAACACCAAACTGTGCGTTGCCATGAGAATAAGAGGCTGTGTTTCCCTGGCAACTATTCTGCAAATATCCTGCCTTCCTCCTGTCTGCACTCTTCCCTGATGAGATTCGATGATGCAATGGCAGCAACAGCCGTGTTAATAGTTACACCAGTCAGCGGGTAAGAGTGCTGGAGGTGTGCGAGACGCTCAGTCGGTAAGATGAGCTTAACAAGCTTAAATGAAGACATAAAAATGGAAAGAAGAAAGCAAGTAGCACCATTCACAGGCTCCCAGACTGAACCAATTGTTAAGCTTCTGTATCTTAAATGGTATTACTCCATCAAAACCACCCTGGGACATAGAAAATGTCTATAATCCACGACTGTGTATGGATTACAGCTGCTTTTAGTATATGGTCTAAATATGCACGGTTATGAATCAAATATATATAATGCACTGTAGTTGCTTATGGTAAAAAGAATTGTTATGTGACTCTGCAGAAGCCTATTAAGGCGGTTGGAGTGGATTACTAGTCAGAAGGTTGGTGGTTTGACTCCACCATGTCCGAATATCCTGAACCCCAAGTTGCCCCTGATGCATCTATTGGAGTGTGAATGTTCGACAAGGTGCTTAGAAAAAAAGCACCTGTGTGTTTGATTGGGTAAAATTCTAGGAAAAAGTGCTGTGAGTGCTAAGTTAGTGTAGAAAAGAAATATACAGGCCAGTTATTTTGTCCACCTTAGCCTGCCAATAGCATTATGCTCTGCAAGCCATTTTGCAACCCACCGCTACCCAAGCTCTGTGTTAATGCTTTATCTGACTCACTCAGGCAGTTAAAATAATTACAGATTAAATTAACAATTTTCTTTGACTATTGTGGTCTTGACTGACCTGTTTTCAGTTTCTAGTCAAACCAACGTCGCCTTCTTCAGTTAAAAACATCTAGCCGATACAAAGTTACTGACTATCTAAGGATACGAGCATGGTTAAGAGAAAGAACAGAGCTGAAGGAGAGTAAGTGTGGGGTCACAAATCTGCTATTTGTAGGTTTAAACAAAGGCTTAAACATTTTTTGGATGAAAGCACATGTTCATTCTGGCCAATTATAATCATACCATAGTCATACTTGTTCCTAATATGTTGCCGTTACCAACTCTTAACATCTTGAGTTATATACAATACACTACATTACTGTTTTTCCCCACATGTAGTTGAAATTTACATTTACTCCCCTCCCCCAGCTTTTTTTCTTCTTGTTACCATTCTTAATCTGTTTCTCTGTCTTTGTCAGGTTGCGGCTGCTGATGCTGTAACCACTGTTTGGAGCTGACAAGCCCTGGTTGATGCAGTGAAGTGTTCCAGTGGGATAAACACAAGCGAAGGTAGGAATGCAAGCAGATATCTCAGAGAAAGAAAAACAGAAGCATACAAAACACCATTCGGGGGAAGAGGAGAGATTTTCTGAATAAAGATTGGTGAAGATGAGAGCTGAGCGAGTGCAGTCGCTGCATCCGATGCATACAGTACAGCTGGTAAAGGCTTTGATTCACAGGCCACTGAATACCCAGATAGTGACAGAAAGATTGTAGTTAGAGGCAGAGAGGAAGAAAGACAGAATAGAAAGGGAATGCGGATGGTATTATTGGTGAGTTAATAGAGGTTAGGCTTGGCAGTCCCGTTCCTGTGCTCACTAAATCCACACTGATGAAGCTCCTGGGCCGTAACAGGAGGAATCTTTCAGTGAGAGCTGAAAGGAGGCTGGGAGGCTTAGCATTGCCGCTTGGCTTCCAGTCTGCACCAGATTTGCTTTTCAGGCCCATGTGGGAGCCGGGCTGTCTTTATTAAGGCTTGAGGAGCCCCTCGCTTTGGTGTCTCTTGCCGGACTACAGATGAGAGCTGTGTGTGCTGTGCAGTTGCATAAGAGAGGCACTTTCCTCCACTCACACGCCAGCGGACTGCAAACACTGTGCGTGTGAGAGGAGCTGCAACCAGTGGCCACCAAAGACACACTTCCTAATTCCACAGAGTGCCACGTCTCAGCACCCGGAGAGTCCATCCGCGATGCATCCAGTGGCTTCGTGGAAGGTTTTAATAGCAAACGTGTGTTTGCGCTGCCCTATCACCATTTCGGTTCTGCCACTTGGATTTGTTTGCGCCCGAGGGCCACCAGTGAGGCCGAACACCACCTTGACAGAGATGTGCTGCGACAAGACAAGGCCAAAGAAGCCGGGAGAGTGCTGCTGAGTGGTGAAATAGGGAAGTGATGCAGAAAGGAGAGCTGAAGGGGATATTTTTGAGGAACCCATTCTGACGTCAGAAACAAAAAAAGAGAGAAGAGACTTTTCTCTATTTGAGTAGAAATGATATAAACGCACACATAAAAGAGAGAGAGAGAGAGACATAGAGAGAGAACATCTAATGTTTTGTAGATTCACAAGCTTACCTAGCAAAAACAAAACAAAACAAAAAAGCCCATAGAGCAAATAGAAAAGAAAAAAAAAACCCCCACAGGCCTTTAAATAGAGGTCCAAAAAAAGAGAAGTGTGAAGTGGACAGAGTCAGGGAGAAAGAGCGAGAGCAGAAGTTTACATCAGTCTCTAAGAAAAGCCGAGAGTGGAGACCGGTGCCATCGTGAGACTCCAGTTGTCACTGGGATTTACTGACAGGAGACGAGGACGTGCGAGAAAAAGCTGAGGACCAAAGACAAACAAAAAGGCAACTCACACTCGTAGGAAAGCAGGGTAAGAGGAAAGAGGCTGGCTTTAAAGCGTAATGAATTGTGTTTACCATCCGTGCCACGAAATGAAGACAAATCTCATGAGTAGTAAAAACTGAAGCATCGGATCGCTGCTGTGAGCGACTGACCCGGTGTGCGACTGAGCTGGATGCAGTTTTTTTCCCCCCTTTTTTCTCCTTCATCTTCAGCTGAGAAGATATTACCAGGCCAACAGTATCCTGGCAACCATCAGCCCAGCTCTGCTCTAAGCACGGACCACATGCTGCTCCAGCCTCATGATGTGTTAATATGTGTGTGTGCGTGCGCGTGTGGCTGTTGTGAGGCTAACACGCGCCAACACTTCACAGAAATCTTTCTTTGCTTTATGCGAGGTTGTGACGTGGATCTCAGCTTGACTTCGCTTTTGTAGTCACCTTGTCAGGCCGAAGATGAGGATCGGTTATTCATATATTCACGGTGTCGGCTCAGTTTGCATCTCTCGAAGCAGGTGGTTGAAAAGTCAGGGCAGAGACACGGTGCGTTTGGGGCTGATGCTCACAGGTTACAGCCGTGACTCAGCACACAGCCGCGTTTAAGCGATTTACCTGCAGATGGAGCAGACACAGAGTACGGCAGGTAGCTGCAGTCCTCGTGTGAAACTATCTCAGCGACTGCACCGTGTAACCCCATCCCTTTCTCTGTGCTGCATTGCAACACCCGTTCTTGCTGAGTAACAGGGAAAAGACCGTTGATACATTTAATTTATTTTCTGCAAGATGGCATCTAGAGAACATGCAAATGCCGGCTGTAAATGATTCTTGAAGCGGGAAACTGACAGACCTCAGCTGTGAGCTAACACAGCACATGCACAAACACAAAGGGCACGGCAGAGGAAGTGAAACTTGGCAGCCGCTTACCTTCTGCGAAAAGGAGGGAGGCGATTAAAGGCGACCTGTTATGTTCGTTTTCAGCTCCATGCTTTTACTGTAACAGTAAGATCAGTCTTTAGTTATCTTATATTGGTTATCAATGTGCAGCAGCCCCTCAGGACAGATGTCTTCTGATTGGATGCCCCTCCCAGTCAAGGTTTGAATAGCAGACTGCTTTGCTGACATATAACATATATCTACTTTCACTCTCAAAGTACTCTCTCATGCATTTGGCTAAGTCATGTTTCTTATGAATATTTATGATTTTTAAACTACTCAAAAAAATCAAAGGAATACTTTGATTAAAGTGTTGGAATTAAACTGGTGGGATATTGATGTGATCAGTTAAGTAGCAGAGGGACTCTTAAATCAGTTTCAGCTGCTTTGGTGTTGATGAATTTAACAACAGGTGCACTGGAGGGGCAACAATAAGACAACCCCCAAAGCAGGAATGGTTTTGGGGGTTGTTGGTAGCTATTGGTAGCATAAGGCATGGTTGGCATCAACATAATACTCCATCTCCTCCAGGATGGCTCATCAATACGTGCCATTGCCAAAGGGTTTGTGGTTCCTCCCAGCACAGTCTCAGACCTGATCTGACTTCATGAGGGTGGCCTGAGGGCCTGATGTCCTCTAACGGGCCCTGTGCTCACTGCCCGGCACTACGGAGCCAGATTTGCTGTTGCCATAGAATACCAGAATTAGCAGGAGCTCTGTGCTTTTCACAGATGAGAGCAGGTTCCCCCCTGAGCACACGTGACAGACATGACATGGCCTGGAGAAGCTGTGGAGAACGTTATGCTGCCTCTAACATGTTTCAGCATGACTGGTTAGTGATGGGTCAGTCATGTCTGGGAAAGCATATCCATGGAGAAACACACAGACCTCTACAGGTTAGGTACTGCCATTAGATGTCAGGATGAATTCTCAGACTCTACGCTGGTGCAGTGGGTCCTGGGCTCCACCTGGTCAGTGACAATGCCCAGCTTCATGTGACGAGCGCCTGCAGGCAGTTCATGGAGAATGAAGGAACTGATACCACTGACTGTACCACTTGCCTTTTTAGGCAAAATGGAATAACCTGCTCTATAATTTACTTAATTTACTTTGATTTTCAGGGTGTCTTTGAATTCAGCTCTCTGTAGGATGGTCATTTTCATTTCCATCAAACAATGTGGGATCCCTTCATTCCTAACACATTACTGAGCCCACATAGATATCCAAAGATCTGATGTGTTAAGCAGTTTTAATGGTTCTAAAATCGCCTTGTTCCACAGTATGACTTGTTTAGTGCACAGACATAAAATTCAGCCTGGCACATCCAATATTGTCATAGAGATGTCACTGACCAACCCTGAGTTTAGGTTTTTGAGCATAGAGGCTACTGTTAGTGTGATTAATGGTAGAAAAAGAGCCTCGCCGATGACACTAATTTCAGTTAATCGCCAAATTGATCTTAAATGGGCCAGGCCAGTAAAAGCGTTGAACAGTCACCTTTTAAACAATGTGAAATTGTTTATTTTTTAATTCTATGAAATCATTTTGAAAACCTCTGCGTTAAATGGAGAAATATGCTGAAAAGCCTGAGACTTTATAACGTACCTGTCTGTTATCTCTTGAACTTGGATCATTGGGTTCAAGCTCTGGCATCTGGCCCTCGGGTCTGAAGAAGTATCTATAGACTGCTGTACATAAAGAGCATTAGAGGGGAGCAGTCTGCACATGGCAGGCTGTTATTAGGTTACTATAGTAATGTAAATGGATTAAAACCACCGCTCAGCTCGAGCGAGTCCCAATGAGTGAGCTAAATGATTCACGACTGGATTTGGGCCGTGCTGTAATTGAATACAGCATACGCCGCGTATCGGACACAAACTGTGATCGGTGTCATCTGTGACTGGATGTCTGACTTCACTCTGGACATATTGCTTAGACAGAAGGATGCAGAGGGGATAATTAGACAAGTGCAGATGGGTAAGAAACTAAAGCACTCCCGTTCTACTCCTTTCTCCATGTGCCTGTTGTGTACTTTGATTCGGGTTGCCAGGTCCTGCGTACTGTATGCATTTTGTTGTTTCCTCCCGTCCAGGTCGCCAGCCATGGGGAACCTCATTAAGGTCCTTGGCAAGGATTTAGAGAACTGTCCACATTTTTTCCTGGACTTTGAAAGTAAGTGGGCGCCAGGGTTGCGTGCGTGTGTCCGTGTGGTTGAATTGTGAGCGTGTAGAGTGGAGGTGTGCGGCGGGTGGGTCGGCGGGGGAGGGGGTGGGGTCAGGAGAGGAATGACTGGATGCGAGCTGCTGAGCTGGTGGTGATTTGATGGAGTGTTGTTGAGGGTGTGGTTTGTCATTATCAGACACTCTTTAGTCCCACTCTCCACACGAGGAAACCTGTTTGTCTTATGAATTTGTTAGCCGTCCACAGAAATCAGATATTATAAGAAACCGATAAATAGAAACGAACCAAACCAACAACCTCAGAGGCTTGACCTTAAAATAGAGAACAGTGACCACAGGTAATTGAAAGCAGCACATGGGTTTTTTTCTCTCTTAGAAACCTGCCTTTAAAAAAAAAAAACGGTTTCACTGCTCCAGTTTTGACTCACATATCTGACACGCAGCTTTCATAAAGCAGATGCAAACACACAAGCTGTACTTTGCATCAAATTATACCAAACTAGAAACAATCTGCTTTTATTACACAGTAAACAAACGCAGTCATATCCTAATTACACCGCAGTCATGGGCTAATTAGAACCTGCGTATAATGTTGCTGGATCCAGAAGTATTAAAGCTAATTAGATCAGATTTGGCCTTTATTACAGTGAGATGAAACACAGAGACTTTATCCCTTCACTTCATTTTACCGCACGGTTCTCTTGTAAATGTGTTTCATTCACACTCTGGACGGATTCAATGTTCAGACAACGGAGTTATGATAGTTTGGATTTTTTTTTTTAAATGTTGTTTCATTTTGAATTTTTCCTTTTTGCATCAGTTTAGTTTTAGTTAGTTTAGAGTGGGAGGGGGAACAGTCGTTACAACACTTTACTGCAGACAACAGAGGCACAACAAAGCCTCATCAGGCAGGCTGTGAGTGGTTTAACAATGAATGTACTCCTGTTTTATAGTTTATTTATATTTTAAAGTAACTGATTTTTTTTATCACCTAGTCTTGGCTTTTAGTTTAGTCTTAGTTAACTATAATAATCTTGCCTGACTAGAATTAGGCCAGTGTTAGGCTGTTGGAGGTAATCCTGTAACACCAAGTGTAGCACGTTTTATACACAACTGTTTGAGAGCTCTGCATCACCAGTGTGACCCTTAACCCATTTATACATTTGTAATTATGTATAAGCAAACTGTGAACAATAAATTGCACATAAAGGCAGAATGTAGGGAAAACCATACGAGCTCACCAACTTGAACGCATCAAGATGCATGTGAAGTAGTTATAATGAGCAACAAATGGCCCCCTAATAAAATAAAAACATGGTCGATAAAGACCCAGGAAATGTCCTCTGAGTGTTTTCAGTGTGAACTGTGTACACAGAGTAGAACTGGATACTCTGGATCTGACAGCAGTATATGGAGTTTCTAACTAGATCATAAATAAGGTGTCTAATCAGAACATATTATTCCTAGTGTTTGTCTAATATGATAAAGAAAAAGTACAGCCGATTAAGTGTTATTAATGCAGCAAAAAATGAAGTGCATCCACACAGTACTATGTTTGTTTGTTTTTTAAGTTATCTTTATATTTCATGAATTTATTGCAACTTTTCATTTAAATGTTCTGCACCAGACTCAGGTACCTTCCTGTATTTGAGTCCTAATGAATTTTCTGTCTTACAAAATAAATAAATTCAAACTGTTTTGAGATTTGCTGCCAGAAATTCAGACATGGCTGAGTCTAGTGGCATATTCCTGTGACCTTTGACCTTTAAGCTTGAGGGCTTTTGGAGTCGGCGTCTCCAAACGAAGGACTATTTTATCCCAGAGGAAACCGTTAGAGTGGGATTAAAGACGCTCTGCGTCCACGTTGTCACGCTCCACCCACAACATACTCCCATCATGCCATTCCAACAACTTCCTCTCATCCACCTCGACACCATCACCTCTCGCACAACGCATACCTACCTACACCTCACACGCACGCACACGTGCGCACAACCCCCCCCGACACCCATCCCCTCATCACCCACGGACTTCTCCCCTCTCTCTGTTCCAGGGGGCTCATGGGAAACCTCCTGAAAGTGCTGGCTTGCGCCGAACTTGAGCATGGCCCAATAGTTTTCCTTGACTTTGAACGTGAGACCATCCGCTTCTTATTTTTTTGAGTTATCCCTTTCTCTCTGTTGCTTCCCCTCTCCTCCCTTTTTTTTTTTGGTCATATCATCCAGCTTAGCTGACCATCTTTAGGTCCTCAGTTACACTTTATTTCCTCCTCAGCTCTTCCCCTCCTCACCCCTTCCTCCTTTTCTTAATCTTTTTGATTTCTGCTCCGGGGACCGGCATTTGAAAGGCATCTGGCTTCTTTCTGAAGGGTCTTACTCACGCGCGCTGCATCCTATTAGATGCAGACAGATGCACAATAGCAGGGTGGCGCTGCAGCAGAAAAAAATGTATTCATTCACGTTAAAATTTGACAACAATAACACTTTGCTCTTCAAAGCTACAAAGAGCTGAGGAGAAACAAACAGAGAATGCCAGTCCTGTGTGGGTTTCTGTTGCTCGGGGATGACGATGGCTAACAAAAAGTCTATCGTCATCCCTCCTCCTCCTCATCTCCTCATCCCCTATTGTGCGTCTAATCTATTTGTGAGAGTGTGTGTGTGCGTTAGGAGAGTGGGACTGATAAAGAGAAGCTGAAGTATGACTGTGAAGAAAGGCTAATGAATTCACCTCTGTCCCCTCTTTTCTTATTTACCCAGTCAGTGAAGTCTGAACTTTGCAAAACATCCATCCTAACAAATTTTTTTTGCTTCATTACTCAGTGTTAAAATCTTTTTGTAGTTCACCTCAATTCATAATTTACTTTGTTAGCAGGCTCGGCATTTAACACAAATTTCAGTGGTAAGCGAGTTGACGTGTTTAAAGGTTTTCTTGAATTGTTGGATTTCTTTGAGATTCAGATTATTCTGTTCAGCTAGGAGCTGAACTCTGATTATGAATTGTTAAGATGTAGATGTTTTGCACTGTATCCCCAACATGTTCTACTCTTCCTCAAACATCCCCTTCCCCCCTTTTAACAGCTGCCTTCCTCCCCCCTCTGTCTTTACCCGCTGTTACAGTGGGAGTGGGAGAGCTCACTGCTGGCGAGAGACGTCAGCCGTCAAATAGGTTGAATTTCCCCTTCGTGTGTCGGGCCTGTGATTCACTTTACTTCAAAAGCGAGTTGGGATGAGTCAGACTCGCGAATAGCAGCTTTGGGAGCGTCCCTCCCCTTCCTCACTCACCCCCCTGTGCCATCTGTGAGCTCTCCTTCTCCACCTGGAGACACACACTCACCTCTGTCACACAGCTTCAAGTTTGGTTTCTCGTTAAACTATTTATAGCTCGGCGCTGATCGCGCCTTCCTAACACCCTTTGACAAGATGCAATTCTGACCACTGACAAAAAGATGATCGCAGGATTTCTGGACTGAGCTGCTGTCTGTGAAAATCATAAGTCAGCTTGAAGTCTGACTCAGATTGAATTATAGCAACCCCAATGTTTTAAAACATCTGAATGAAAAGGTTTGAAAATCAGGGAAGATACAGCTTTCACGATTAAGCTGTAATCAGCCAACCTCGGAGTGAGAAACAAACTTGCACACATTGTAAAAATCCCCCTGGGAGCAACCCTAAATACAAAATCAACAAGTTAAGCTTGAGGCTTATCAAGGTTGTGTAATACTTCTAGCTTGGATGCTGTGATAGTTATGGCCAGATTTCCCTTATTCATAATGAGACTTCTGTCACAGGATTCAGTATGTCTGAATCCCTCACTGCACTGTCTATTACAGTTACAGTTGTCCATTTTATTCAATTATCAAAATTTTGACAAAGTAATAAGAATTAAGTAATTCAGCTCAATTCATTTTAATTTATATATCTCCAAATCACAACAACAAATGAACCATAAAGTGAAGTAGAAACCTTCGAACCCCATCCCTGGCTTTTTTTTTGCTATGCTAGCGCAAGCTAACGCTCTCACTGCGCCTGGTTTATATCATAAACTGTATATTAAAAATGGACATCACAACTGTGATGTAACCCACTGGTTTCTGGACAATGATTCTTTTTCAATGCCTCTAATTTGGCTTTTTGGCCGTCTCCATCTCTGCTGATCAGCTAATACTGATTGTTAGCTAGCTTAGCTAACAAGGCCCGTCTGTTATTCACTTGGGATGCTAGTTTGGCTAGCAAAAGACAGGGTTAAAACAAAATGGAGAAAACTAAACAGCAACGTCTTTTAGTACAACCAAAAGTGAGGGCTGGATATGAATAAGGAAATTGCGTTACCACAATGTAGCCTTGCCTGAAGTATCCTCTGCTGTATTGGTTGAAATACAGCTTACAAAATGAAATCATTCTGTATTAAGGAAGACTTTACATTTGCAACTTAGACCATGAATATTAATTTAAGTAATAAATCAAATAAGCAGCAGGATAATTTTCTTTAAAGATCTATAAATTATTCATTTTTTCCAACCAAAGTATCCCCACCTGTTGGCCAGTGTAAAGAATGCAGGTTTATGGCAGTTTCAGACTGGCTTTTCTTTTGATTCCTAAATATGTTCATCTTTCACATGCAGCCAATTTAGCTTACAAATATGAAGGCGTTATCAATCACCAAATCTTGGCAAGATAAGTGGATTTAATATAAATCAATTATGCTTACTTAATTAATGCCTTGTAAACATAATGTGTTGTTTACCAGAATAATGAAGGAGGGCATTAGAGAGAAGTCACTAAAGTTGCACTGCTTGCTGTGCTTATAATGGCAGCCGGTGTGCACATAGGACAGCAAATATACCTTGATTACTATTTCTCCGCAGGGAGGCAGCACCTCGGGGTGCAAAAATAATCAGCAGAGCTATCGCATGTAGAGAGGTGCCTGGGCACACTCCCACTCTTTATACCTGAGTCAGAGGCAAGAAAAACCAAACAGCGATGACTCAAGAGGACCCCTCCTAAACTGTGTCCCTGAAAGCACTTCATCTGCCCTGCGTGCATACATGAACGAAAGACAGAGAGAAAAACTGAGCATGCTGAGAGGTTTCCCTCTCTGCTGCTTATTTTTCTCACAATTAAACTTAACAGTCATTAAAAAAAAATAATTTCACAGATGTGTAAAGGGAAAAGGAGAGTGAGAAAAAGATCTATAAGACTATTAAATCAGTCGGATTCTGCAGTTACACCTACCCGGGCTTTAACACATTTATCCTGAATGGACAGTGGACATGAATGGTTGCTTTTACAGCGACTGCAGCCCATCAAAATGCAGAACTCTGTTCCCTGACATGAAACCGACTTGTTATATGAGTGACCAAAAACCTTGCTGTGTGACAGAGTGCGCTCTATGAGTCTCCTGTTATTGTTGTTTATTGGCCAGATTTTAACCTTAGATATTTACACCAACAATGATTACTCTTTGTCTTTATAATTCTTTGCTAATCTCAGGTTTCTATCTGGTCTTCTAGAACATCATCATCTAAGCTCCTCACTAATCCCCTCTCTCCCTTTTCTCTCCTCTGTGCATCCCATCACCTCTGCTTTCAATATTTTCATCCCGTCATGACACTTTCACTTCCCACTCCCCTCTCTTCCCCGTTGCTCCCCGTCCTTCTTCCCTCCCTGCCCTCACAGATGCCCAGCCCACGGAGGCAGAGACGGCCGTGTGGAATCAGGTCAGCGCCGTGCTGGAGGAGGCTCACGGGATCTTGGCCGAGCTGCAGTCCTATAACGGAGCGGGCCAGGAGATACGAGAAGTGAGCATGAAGCAGTCGAGCTCCCATTGCAGCATGGGGAAACTATGTGCGATGCCAGGGTTGGAAATGTGACATGCAGCGTGCCGTGCAGCAGGCACCGAATCCAAATCCGAGCAGAAACACCAGAAACGTTTCATGCGATATGTCGTTTCCATAAATATCATCAGCTACAAAGCTGTTACACTGGTCCTGATGATCACATGGCACACATTAAACCGTCTTCAGACACATTAATGAGAACCACTGCTGATAGCTCAGCTGTCAGGATAACTACATTTATAAGTGCTGAATCATTTCCTCTTCTTGCATCCTAACTCTGAGGACACAGATACTCTATGCCAGTGGCTACCACTGCTGCCACACAGAGATGATTTATGTATTATTAAGTCCACAGAGGAGAGTATTATTACCAAATGTGGGTAAAGATAACTAGAAATACATCCCTAGTGATAACGTGTAACAAACAGATATCCCCATTAGCATTTTTTTACACTGAGGCATTTTTTTGTATTACAAATTTGTGAAATATTAATCCTGACTAAATATGTGTCAGTTTGCACAATTCAGAAGAGAAATGGGAACATTTGGAAAATCCAGGATCAAAAAGTCTTGTTTCATATTGATGGCAAATTGGAGTTAAAGAGTCGGGATTTTGGAAATCTGCGTTTATCACGTCATAACGGCCATTAAAAAGTCATTTTTCACTCTGTTTTGCTATCAGAATATAGACAGAACAGTAAAAGTGAGAAGTTCGGTGGATTTAAGAGCTGTACGAGTGGAGCTTTGTCGCTCAGAAAATTAGAAAAAAACACATATTTCTTTTTTCTTTTTTTAAAAATTGGGAATATCTGCTGGCAAAAGTGCATGCCGTCACAACAGGATTATATGTCTTATTTATCCAATAACACAATGGTGACAGTCATAAGGGCTTATTATGGAGCTGACATGTATTGATTTGCTGCTGAAAATGGCCCTGAGCAAATACACCAATTTCCTCCTGTTTAAACTGTCTTAAGCACTGAATTAGCCTGTAAAATGTTCTGTGCTTTATTTACACCAAAAGTAGGTGTAAAAGTATAGAATAATGATATATATATATATATATATATATATATATATATATATATATATATATATATATATATATATATATATTTTACACTGATTTATTGCTTAATGTTTCTGAGAGCAAATAATTGTTGCTGGGTTTTTATTCTAGTGTAAAGAAATTGGAAATTTTGAGTGGGGATTAACACGCTTTGATTTGATTGATTGTTATTTGTTGATGCAAAGAAATATACAACCTTTTCATTTTATTCTTCTCAAAAAGATGCCAAGGTCTTTAAAGTAACATCTGTCTGTGTTACTGGGCTGCAGGCCATACAGAACCCGGGCGACCT
>VURO01029927.1:0-23761 GCA_015108175.1 Pelvicachromis taeniatus | reverse complement strand
CATTCATCTTACAGTTTAGTATGCATCACCATACTGAGCATACATATGTTGCTGTGAGTCAGAAATCAGAGGAGAAGCAGCTCTCTGTGCTTTCAGTCTGCTTCCTACGGTGCCGCTCTGGTCATCGGGGAGAGGAGGAGGAGGTGGAGGAGGAGGAGGAGGAGAGCAGTGGAGGAAGGAGTGAGTCATGTTAGTTAGACTTTAATAAAAACAACTGCCAGAGTCCACAGCCTGGATCATGATGATGATGATGATGATGATGATGAGTGTTCTGGTGTTGAACGAAATGCTGTTGGGTCACTTGGTCACTGTGGAAATTGCGAGCTGAAATTCACGTCTGTTATGAATTTCACAGCCTCTTACTTTTCATTTCCAATCACCGTCACCCTCTTTCAGAACTAAATGCTCCGGGGGATGAACCTTGTCGGGATTTTGTGTTTTATGGCTGCCGGTTTGCGCTGTGCGACACCAGACTAGTAGCTGCAACCTGTGCAGTAAATTGCATCCAGAAAAACAGTTGCCAGTTAGTTAATAGAAATGCCCCACAGCTCCGCGAGTGGATAGATTTCATTGCTATTTCGAACTCGGTGGCATTATTCAGCTGTTGCTGGCACTGTTGCACGTGTTTCGTGTTAGGAGCTGAACAACCTCCTGACCTGAAACTTTGGAGCTTCGTTCTTCGTGTCTCTGATGTATTTCGTAGGCTGTAACACTTGCTCCTTTGTGGTTTGCTCCAGTCTATTTATTTGCGCTCTGTTCATAAATCACAAATGTTTGATTTTTGTCATCTTTGCACTCAGTTTTTCAGCTCAAACGTAGGGACATTATCTCATTATGAAATGCATTTCAGTGGTACTGCTGTTGTTGCTGTAAGTGTAACTGCTGTTTCTTTTTACTGTTCTTGTTTCAATTATCCGTGCAACAATGTAAAAAACGTTGCCAGCAAGGCCTGACAACACTGCCTTGAAAGCACCGGCGATTTTTAAACCGTAGTAAGAAAGCACAACTTCACTATGTCCATACTCATGAAGAGCAATGCTATAAATAAGGACTTTATTGTCTTTCTGCCTGCCCTGTGTTCTGTGTCTAAGAAATGCCCTTAAAACATTATGTAAACACAGAAGGTTTAACAACATTGAACAGATATTACTTCAGCAGCTGCAGCATGTCAAGTCTGGAAAAAGCTTCCAGCCGTTAAAATGTCAAATGATGAGGTTCACTTTACAAGGGGAAATGCTCAAATCATATACAACACACACACACAGACACACACAAACACATAGTGATGTTTTTGCACCAGCGTAGAAATGACTGCCAACAGAGCTCGCTCTCTGAGGGATGCATAAATTCTATTATGTTGGCGCTGTTTTGGCATTTGACTGTCTTGCGTTTTTCCTGCAGGGAAATAAGACATTGAGACACGACAATGAGCACGATAATTAAAACACAAACTGCCCCTTAAAACATGAACATAATCAGCAGCCTTTTCGTCTATGTCCTCATTTAGCAGCTAAATTATTCGTTTTTTTAAATACGTAAACAACTTCCAGATAAGATGGTGAAATCTGGGTGTGCAGGTTAAAGTTTAAAGCTCCATAAGTTTAGATTTAGACATAAAGTTTGCACGTGAACTTTGGATAATGCTGGGAGAAATCAGGTCGGGATATCATCTTTCTATTATCCTTTCTGTTCTTATGTCTGTTGTTTGTTCATATGTAGCACACAGCAGGCGAGAGTCAGTTCACTTCACACACACTGTCACTATTGGAGATACTCAATTTGGTTTAGGCGAGGGAGCTGCCCAAGTAGCGCATGCAGGAGCCAGGACACAGGATGCCTGTTCGCTCACTGTGAATTCACCAGACAATTACCTGCTGATTCTCACACCACTTAATCGGATAGCATACAGACTTTGTAGCGGGGAGCTGGCAGATTCATTTCTGATCTGATGGAGTCGGACATACGCTTTCTTCATGCGCGTCCGCCTGGTGATGTCTAGGATGGTTCGGGGCTGCAGCATGCGTGTGGGAACGGATTTTGGTTTCTCCTCAGTCTTTCATCAGACAAACTACCTGCTGACAGTCTAATTTATCGACTGGCTGGGAGAAGAACGTGGAACAACCAGAAGACAAAGACATAAATTTATCTTAGGAGCTGAAGACCAAAGAAAAAGAGGACTAAAAAAAAACTGTTCAAATAACATAACTCAAAATGGGTCTTTTAATTTTTCCATATCTGTTGGATGCATACATTTAATAACTTTACATGAGTGGTAATGAACCCCATTGTGTCAAATTATGCAGTTTTCTGGAAACTAAGTTTAATGTCAATGCATGAAACGGTTGCTGAGATATGAGCCTACTTCCTGTTTGCTTCACAGCTCATTTCACTGCTTTCAAAAGTCAAAAATCCATATATCCTTTTCTTTAAATCCAATATGCCAGAAAGTGAGGAATGAAAGTCAATGCCAGTGTCATTTCCAGAAAATGGTTAGGGTAAGGATGGTGATTAGAATGCTGTTTGTCCACAATTGATGATGTGAAAAGACCCAGAAAACCAAAATTTTATTTTGATAACACAAAAATGATGCAGGGACTATTTCTTGATTCCATGCTGGGGAAAAAAAGTGTGCAAGACATTATAGCAATGCTATGGGATCCGTTTGGCCTGCAATAAAAAGCACAATGTGTTTTGTATTAAATGCATATTCTCTGATCTCTGTGGGAATATTTTTGTAATGGGACTAAGCAGGTCTTTGTTGGTGCAGCACAGCTGTACGGCAGCTTCAGCATGATCTCCGGTGACAGAATGGCCTTTTCTGCTACAGTCTCACTCACACACACACACATGCATGTACCCATATTTACAATCTACACATAAAGACAAACCCACACTCGCGCACTCATGCCAAGACAATGGCCTGCTAATCCTCGCTTCTGATTGGACGAGTCCAGATTACCCAGAGGGCACCAGCTGTCAGGGAGAGACGAGGCCCAGTTTCCTCAGTATCGTCACACACGTACACACACACACACACACGTACACACTCACACAGACATGACCACACACTGGTCATGTCACTCCGCTCACTGATACTCAATAAAAAGCAGAAAGAAATGTTCACCAACAGAACGGTAGCGCGTGGCTACAACTGAGAACTGCCAATGTTTAGCTTGCGTGATTTGTTAGCCTGTCGTCACGCTCAAACTGAAGCATTCAGCTGCTGTCATCAGAGGCTGTTTGTCACTGCTGTCACCAAACTGTAAAAATAGGAATGGGAAGTAATACCGCTGTAACGCTAACAGGCATTGCAAAAGTTCGGCACGGCCAGGTAGCCAAATTCTGCACATCCTTAATGTGCTGTGTTTCATTTTTAGTGTTGTCACACCCTCTCCACCCTACATATTCGGCTAATTAACATATGCACCCTTTAGAAAAGTTTTCTTGTGCAGACTTTTACATCCTAAAAGTGTACACTGAAACAGTCTCTCTTGGCTAGAGAAGCTCTTGTTCGGCTCCCACAATATGTCATCAGTTCCCAACGCTCTTGTATAAATACAGCAGTTTTAAAAACCCACAATCCCTCCGCTCCAGTGTTGCCACACAGGACCGAGTTGGGCCAAACCGAGACGGTCCAACAATGCAGGGAGAGGCAAGGGACAGGAAGAGCTAAATGACACGCTGCTGGGCCGAGATAAGAGCAGATCCTACTAAGCACTGGACTCAAGGGGGGGAGGGAGAAAGAGAGAGATGAGAGAGGGTGAAGAGGGGGAAGAAATGGGGATAAAGAAAGGGAGATAAAGTGAGTTGATGAGGGATGGAGGAAGAGAGTGAGGAAGGAAGTGTGTGTGAGGACAAAAAAAAAGTAGGAAAGAGAGGAGAGAGTGATAGTAAATGCCAGAGATTTAGTTTCAGTTAAAATACAGCCAGTCTGAGAGGCTTTGCATTGGCCTAGATTCCCCTCTGTGTCTGCCTGCCCTTCTCTCTGCATACAGCATGTATTGTAGCAATTGTATGCATTTTCATTAAGCAGAAACGTATCTGCTTTTCATTGTTCTGCTCTTCCAGCACATTGCTATGAGGTCGCCTTGTGACTTCCAGTTTAATAAAGGTTTTTGCTTGCTGTATTATCAGATTTCATTACAAAACAGAAGAAAAAGTCATATAGAATTAGTGTTTTTTGTCCGGTCTTATTAATCATCACAATCTTACGCGCTGACTCCTCTTTTATTACATCTAAGAAACAATATAGTGAAGAGGTGATTCAGTACAGGCTTTTGAATTTAATTTACACTTAGAAATTGCACTACGGTAATAATGTCCATGACATTAATCCAGAACTGATGTGCTTTGTGGTTCTGTCAAAAACCATCTAAGTGGGGTTTTTTTGTATATTATTACAAATTCTGCAGTTAATCTTTAGCAGATGCAAACGTCGTTAAACCGAAGCGAAAACTTTCAGACGAGGTAGCAAACTGATTGCATTTTGATTTTCTTCTCCTGCTGAAGTAGTGGAGAGCAAATCCCCCGTGCATCCACAACTGCTGCACTTTGTCCAGCTTATTTGGAGCTGATGCACAGTTTTAATGCACACACACATGTGGCGTACACGCTGAAGCAGAAGCTTGGAAATTATTACAGCATGTTTGATTTATTTATTTTTTTTCTTGTGCCCTGGGGATTAATTTCCTGATTGGATGAAATCCTGGAAACAGACATAAACTGAGCGATGCCGATATGTTCAGAAGACGGAGAGAGGAAACATGAACCCTGAATATGTTTTCTGCGAGGTGAAGAATATCATGTTTTACTAGCTTTCGTGGACACTGTTGCTAATTAACTTTTACTCCGAGCAGCTTTCTCTAACTGGCAATTATACAAACGCACGATGTATTAAATCAATACTTCCATTTGGTATTCGTGTCATTACAAGTTTGTAATGAGGTTTTCTATTGTTTTGTTTTTTTTAAATAGCACCTACACAAAGTTCATTTTTCTCCGCTTCGATCTTTGGTTCTATTTCTTGACAGTTCTGTGTTTTCACCCGCTCTCTCTCGCTGTTGCTATTTCCCGCTGCTGCAGTGTTATTTCCCAGTGGGGATCATTACAGTTTCCTGCTATCTTTTCTTATCTCACAGTTGTTATTTTTTGAATAGAAGCATGTGCCATGGCTGGTTTTATTTCCATTCAGCAGCATAAAAAAAAAGAAAAGAAGATGAAAACAGAAAATTCTGAATGTTCAAGTTAAACTGCGAGAGCTATGTTACATCAAACCTCTACCGGCTCTCTGTGCTTTCCCACCGAGCTGCAGAAACCTTTTTGAAATGCTGAGAAGAAAGCTGGGATACAGTCAGTCATAATCTCAAAAAGATCTTGTAAATATAGGAATCACATTTTAGGAAAAAAAAAAAAGTGTCACATTGATAGAAATAACTGCTGACTAAATTACAAGGATCGGCGTCTTCTTCTGCATGTTTCTTGCAGTAGCGCTCAGCTGTGGTGTACTGCTGCCACCCTGCTTTACAGGCTTGCACAACACGCTGATTCATAAAAGTACTCATTAAAAGTACTTAAGAGATTAAAAGTACTCATCTGAATGGTTTCATATTGTGACAAATGATGATTGTTATTTTTCTCTTTGCTTGAAACGATAATCGCGATGCCACTAGCCATCGGTTTAAGCTCACACACTGACCCATCTGTGTGTGTGTGTGTGTTTGTGTAGGCACAACAGAGCGTGTGTGTCTGATCCAGGGGACTGTGGAGGCGCTGAATGGTGTCCATGACTTCATCGCTGAGAAGGTGAGGGAGATGCCTCAGAGCACCCAGAAGACAGAGCCGGTGAGCATCCTGCAGCCGCAGACCACCGTCAACCCGGACCGAGTCAAACAGGTCAGTCTCATTAAAGGATGCAAACAAAGCCAATAAAATTCTAATGTTCATGAATTCTTGTTTTGTTTTAAATAAATGTTTATTAGTTGTGTTTGTGTGTGAGGCGGCTGGGTGTGTAAGGTAGGTAGGAGACGAAGTGGTTTCCTTGGTTTTCTCTGACGGAATGACGGACTGTGTGTGTGTGTGTGTGCGTGTGTGTGTGTGTTTCCGTGTACGGGGGAACGTATGCCTGAGTAAAGCTGAATGAGGCACAACATGAGGTATAAACAATGATGGCAATACAGATATGTAAGCACACAAGGGAGGAAGAGAGAGAGCGAGGGAGCAGAGAAGGTAAGATGAGAAGAAAATATTTATAAAAAGATGGAAGGCTCAAAAAGAGAGTGAATTAGATCAGAGTTGTTGTTTTATGCGAACATGTAACAGGTTGCAGTTTATAGGACACGAACACGAACATGTGACATGAACTGCAGGCCCGCCCACCTCGCGCACGCACACACACACGTGCTGACTATGCCAAATCCCTAAATAATTGTGCCAACAGGAAATGACTTCCCGCTAAGGCAGGAAGTGTGAGCGAGTGTCCAGATGACTCTCTCTCACACACACATACCCAGTGTGGACACGACTTATAGCTAATCTTACTGAGTAATTTAGGGTTGTTACCTCTCACTGTGTGTGTCGTTATGTTTTCATAATATTAAAAGAATAAAAGTACTGGGTGCAATCCTTAAATTCAGATGTTTTCAGTTTAATTCAATTCAATTTAATTTAATTCAATTTTATTTATATAGCGCCAAATCACAACAACAGTCGCCTCAAGGCGCTTTACGTTGTAAGACAATAATACATACAGAGAAAAACCCAACAATCATATGACCCCCTATTAGCAAGCACTTTGGTGACAGTGGGAAAGAAAAACTCCCTTTTAACAGGAAGAAACCTCTGGCAGAACCAGGCTCAGGGAGGGGCGGGGCCATCTGCTGGGACCGGTTGGGGTGAAAGAAGGAAGACAGGATAAAAGACATGCTGTGGAAGAGAGCCAGAGATTAATAACAAGTATGATTCAGTGCAGAGAGGTCTATTAACACATGGTGAATGAGAAAGGTAACACGGGTATATAAAACCAAGCACCAAGCTATGCAGTCCACCTTTACAAACATTTGTGAAAGACAGGCTCTTTCTAATGTGCTCACTGAATTTGCGCATGGCAGTTTAATAGGATGCCACCTTGCAGCAATCGGTGTGAAATTCCTTTCCACCTAAATATTCTGTGATTAATTGTAAGTGCCGTTACTGCAAAGTGGAAGTATTTATGAGCCACAGTGGTAAACCACTTAAGGTGACAGAGTGGATTGACAAGTGCATAAACGTCACCAGCGCTCTGCTAAATCAGTAACTGCAGAGCTCCAAACCTCCTCTGGCATTATCATCAGCACAAAAACTGTGCGCCAGGAGCTTCATGGCATGGGTTTCCATTACCAAGCAGCTCCTCAAGGTGTAATCTGTAGGTAGCTCAGTACTTCTGTCCATACAGCATATCTGCCATGACATAATTATGAGGACGGTATCTATAAGCATGTTCGTAACCACAGTTATACGGATGCTAAACCCCTGGACATCCTAAGGATTTTCTCTTTCTTTGGTCCTCAGTAGTGGTATGAATATTGTATTTGGTGGTACAGAGATGCATCAAAAGCTTTAACTTTATTTGTGACGATAAGAAGAAACTGTCCATTCACCCATCCATGACTTTTGATCACAATGCCTCAGTCTTCACCAAACACATTGTGGCTGATTATTAGTTTAGTGCATTAAAAGCGTGGCTGTGGTTTTAGAATTTAACACATACAGCTCTGTTATCGCCCCACACTATATTGCCTGATACGGCACTCAATAGTCAGAAGCAGCACAAGTGTCACCACTTCACTGAGTTGTTGTTTGCCCAGAAACTCTGAGTTCAGTGCTTCGCACAGACTCAGTCCACTGCTGATCGCACAACTAAATGTGAGTGCCAGTACCAGCTGTGTAATGGAGGACAATTAGGGTGGCCACATTGATTATGATCCCAATCAGTTTAAGTGATTATCATCATTCTCTCTTCATGATTGTTCTCATTGATTAGTCAAGTCTGGCATTGTTTCCATCTATTGACTCTTCAGGCTTGCCAGACAGTGCATTCAGCCATGACTGTTGGCACTCACACACGCACACACATACACACACACAATGCACTAGACACTAAAATGTGTAAACTATACTTAAAAGGCTGTTAAAGCAACCAGACATTTTACAAAACTAATCGAAATTTATTATATGCGCTGCAGAGTGAAAAATAATTTTTGTGCCAGAACTTTCTGTCTTTCTTCTTCTTCTGCTCTCAGACCGGGTGTTGCATTAGAGTTGCGTACATTTTCCCTTGCTGTTTGCGATTTCTCATCCTCTGTCATGAGCACAATTTGGTGGTGGTGGTGGTGGTGAGAGCGCTACGCCTTTGTAGTTTTGAATAATTATAGTTATCAGACTTTTATACACACAGACACACAACAAAGCCCTCAGAGATGGTGTTTTCGCAGAGTGCACAATTCTGAGGTGCCGTTATAAAGAGAGTTTTATGCATAATTAATCAATTCTGGGTTCACACACACACACACACACACACATACAGAGAATTCTCAAGCCCACACATACCCAGCAGAGTTGAACTCAAACAGGCAAATTGTTCCAAAAAGGCTGCTGCGTTTTAAAAGCTGCTGCATGCAGATAACGATACTGAAGCGCATTAGCACATCTGGTGTTTTGTTTCGCTGTGTCTGAAAAGTTAATTTCATCATTTTAACATATGTAGTGCTGGAAAGGCATATTATATGTCCGAAAGTATGCACCATCCATGGGTCATGGTACCTATCTCCTTTTTAAGTATCCCATTCAGTTAAGTGAGTGAGCCACTGGCGCTGGTCGATAAGACTTGACTTGTAGTCGGTGCAGCAGTTCAGGAAACTGACAGATGGTCTTATGGTCTGCTAAGTTTTTCCACACCAAACTCAGGTTTCTGTGGCCAGGCAACCATTGGAGGCTCCAGGGTAGTTATTGGGTGAGAAATGGCAAATTATAATTTCTCCACTTCACTTTTTGCACAGATTGTAGGCGGTTTTGTTACTATTGGACTGGCCAAGGTTAGCTGCTTCCAGTTTCCAATCTGAATTATTTATTTAACGCAAGTGTCCTTCTTTCCCTTCGTGTACAGTTAGTGTATATATCCAGTTTGCCGCTTGTGCATCATGAGCCTGAGCCGGAGGCTGACCGACAGCTGGGTAATGCTATTTTAGATGATATGAGCAGCCAAAGGGAGACAGGCAGGCTAATAGCTGTTGATATTTAGACACTTATAATAGAGGGTGAATACCCCTGTCGCTCTTTAGGCTATTTATACCATGTTAGAGAGGCAACTAAATGGACTTGGGGAGCATTTGACAATGCACAGATAAAATACATGTTCTCACCCATAGAAAGAGAACGCCTTCACTAAAATAGCCTCTTCAGCCATGCCGGTCACTCCCTGTAAATAAAGAAAAAGCTGAGAAAACTCATAACGACTTGGTTGCAATGGCGCTTTCAATTTGCTACAATTTAGTTGTGGTAATTTGAATTTTCTTGTTCAGCTACTGTAATTGCAATATTTCTGAGAGGTTAATAAAACTTTTGGTTTGGCGCAGACTTTTTCACCTGACACAAATCTCCCATTTATCCAGGATTGGCAGGGGCAGTGGGATTACACTAGCCTGTGATCCCCACGGCACAATGTTGGGGTTTGTGTTTCCTCCTTGCTGCAAACTGGGGATCTATTGTGTGTTAGGCAAACATGATAACTCCTACGCTGTTGAAATTTTGCACATTTTAAACAATTACCCCTCAGGGATATGTAGGATATTTATGTTGCTATACTATAGCTGTGTCTAAGGGAAGCTGAATAACAGAAATGAAGAGGACACAGCTGAATGTTATCTAAAACATGTGTTTCTATAATGTAAGGGTAAAAACATTTGTCTAACAAGCAAAATATTTCTTGTTCTTCGTGCGATCACAAGCTACTTAATATCACCGTTGGGCCCAAGTCCAGATAAATGGGAGGATTACATTTGGTGTAAAAATCAAACCAAAAAGCCCAAAACAGCCACAGTTGAACAGTGTATCTAAAGTCTTTAAATCAGTTCATCATTGTAGAAAAAATCAAAGAAAAATACTCATAAATGAAAAATATAACATGGAAGGTAGTTTGTCGGGGCTGTAACACTGCGCTGAGTAACCAAACAAAGTAACACACCACACACTACACAGCCATACACCAATACACACAAATGCAATGTTGTCCTAAGTAAGATGAGACCTCTTGGTAGATCCTCACAGCATTTTAAAAGCGTGGCTGTCATTGTGGAAATGCTTGTCCAGTCCATTGTAGACAAATTCACTTCGACCTGCTGAATGGATGTCATTTACAAACACACACTCATACACATGTGCCTCTGAAAGATGACTTGGCGCCCTGCGTAGTGCAGCCGCCGATTGTGTCGACTATTCTGGTTTTGGATAAAATGTCCTCTTCTCCTTCTTCTCGTCAACACCGCGGCTGTTGTAGCATTTGCTGTTGGCGTTTACTGGGTGACCCCATAGGACTGGCTGGCACAGAAAAAAGAGGGGACCAGCGTGAGACTTTGAGATATCCGAAGGGTGTCTGTGGGAGGAAAGGAGGAAAAATGTCGGAACAAAAGACTGGGTCAAAGAGGGAAAACAAAAAAAGTGTGAAAGGA
Organism: Pelvicachromis taeniatus; assembly: GCA_015108175.1. Taxonomy (NCBI): domain Eukaryota; kingdom Metazoa; phylum Chordata; class Actinopteri; order Cichliformes; family Cichlidae; genus Pelvicachromis; species Pelvicachromis taeniatus. The sequence goes on along the minus strand of VURO01029927.1, from coordinate 13,061 downwards.
GATGACATAAAGATAGATCGAGGAAGGGAGAAGACAAACAGAGCCAAAAATGCTAGCCTGACTGGCTGAGTGGGTGACTGAAAGCTGGAAGCAGATCTGAACTCTTGTTAGCCGACAGCTGCAGAGTGACAGAGAGCTTCAGTGGAAGAAGCAGCTGCTGATAGAAAGAAAAACAGAGCAACAAGAACACCGACAGACAACACGCCGCACTTCAAGGCCGCATAACGGGACGACAGACCGGGCAGGAAGTGATTTATGACCTGGGTGAATTTTTTTAATGAGGTCTGAAGTGATGTACAGATGAAGAGAATTTATTGAAGGATTTCATTACCGTTATTATTCATTGCTTGCTTACACCTCCAACTGCACTCTTGGAAAACACCACCATGGCCCTCGTCACACTGTGGCACGCTCTATGTTACGATCGACGGTGTTGAACAGTCATAGATTGTCAGTGCTCTCAGCAATCACTCATATGTGTTGATGCACAAATATTAAACAAGTGAGTTTTTTAACTTCAACGCACATTAGAAAATGTATCTCATTAGATAAAGTTGGAGTTTCAGATATTACATTTTCAGCTATTTTTGCAATCTCGGTATTGTGAATCTGTTGATCAATTAAGCAAAATAAATGAAATTTCTTCTATTTTAAAAACAAACGTTTAAGTCATAACTATTTCCTATTTCCTCTCAGTTTACCACAGGAGATTACCGCCTCTGGCATCATGTGCTGTTTCTCAAATCACACTTCCACTTGCTATTTTCATTGCATAAAGTTCACTAATAGTGAAAAGTATAGCTACATGAAGTGCATCCAGATGTGTGTACACATAATTCTCAAACAGTTAAGTGTTAAATGTTGTACTCTTCTCACCCTGAGTGGTTTCTGTGCAGAAGGGTAGTGGTATCAATCAATTTTTAAGCTAGCAGGAGGAAACCCCGCTTTTAGCCGCCATTCTGTCGCCGATGCTAGCCACATGTTGGTGGCGATGGGCGAATTTTATCAGGGATCTACTGCAAGAGTGTTGAAGAATTGTTCGGTGTTCATGTTTATGTCTTGAGTGAAGACAAATTGCTCAGACGCTTCACAAGTTGTCAAGTTGTGAGACTAAAGTAGCTAGCTAGCATCACAGTTACAGTCAAAAGTGGTCATTACTAATAAACACAATTTGCCGTTCTATCACTACTTTGTCAAAATTAGCAAATAGGTATTTTGTACATAGTCTACCACATGGAAGAGTATAGATTAAAGTATCTGACCTGAGACACAGTACTGGTCGAGACTGGCCACTAGCTTAATTTATCCACTTGATTAATTTAATCATTCTTTTGTATCAAAATGCATAATCATCTGTTTTATGCAACTATAACTTTAGCGTTAGGCTTACGGTTGTAAGGTGGATGGGCTGAGAGCACAGTGATCTAAACGAAAGGCCATATGCATCCGTCCTCTCTCTGCTACAAGGGCAGTTCATCTGTAAAAGATCATAAGGACAGTGTGTGATAATCTGTGAAGGGATATTGCCCAGAAGGAAAATATGATCTGAGCATTATATAAACGCTCAGATTCACTGAGCATTTATGTAATGTGCCCTCCAAGCAGAGTAGAAAGTAATATCATAACAACTACAGGTCTGTGGAGTCTGCAAGGGATTAGAATTTACCCATCCACCCACCCATCCGTCCATTTTCTTAACCACTTATCAAGTTAAGGGTCGAAGCAAGGCATAATAAATACTTTATGACAAAAGTGAATCACCCATTTAAAAAAAGAAAAGTCATTATTGCCATCCCCATTTAAACATGGTGGTCACGTTGAGGCAGTTAGGTTTGTGAAGGTGGCAACACAGCTCTGGTGTGTTGGTGCTATTTGCTCCACCCACAATGTGGTTCTAACAGTCGCTATCATCTTGTCATTTTGCTAAAATTGCAACTTGTGGGCGATGACATTTTAGATTACCAGCAGTTTCCTCCTGTTTTTATGTGCATTATTGATTCACTCTTCACGTAAGAGCCGAACGTAAACATTAGTGATGGTTAAAAGACAAAGCACCCTGGAGACTACCCTGACTGTTTGCGGGCGATGTAGTAAAGCACCACCTACTTCATATGGCCAGTAAAGCATGCCCTCTCTCCTGTTACCATTGCATTATGCTGTTTAGATATAAGCAGCCGAGTTGAAGCCGTGTCCCCTGTGAATTCGTCGGCAAATGGTCTGCGGTTTTGTTGTGGTATTTTTCTGGGGCTATTTTCAGACCAAGCTGGCCTTTATTCAGACTGAAAACAGCAGCAGCCCTTTAACATTGTTACGTTGTAATAACAACAGCGCTAAAGAGAGAACAGACACACACGCACATGCCTCTATTCGTATCAACTCCAGTGTTTCCCAGCAGCCACTTCGTGTGGCCGTTTCCCGTGATCTCTCACCTCCTCACGAACACCTGTTTCCTACTTCCTGTTATTGCTGGCCTACACAGGAAGTGTGCCATGAATGCGAGGAAAACATGGAAGGCCCCCGGCTCGCTTTGAGTCAGATGATAGAGGTGGAGTGTAAGACTCGCAGCTTAGTTGGCAAGAAAGAAATAATTCAGCTTCAGCCAAACGATGAGTCAAACACGGCAACAGTCAGGAAGAGTTCTGTGTTGTTGCTGCTGATCAATGAACGAATGCATGAAAGTGTACCAGGGATTTTGGTATTATGGGATGGGACGATCATTTCATCACTAAAGGCTGACCACTCTGTTGGCTGCCTGGAATGACAAAAGCACTGTGATCATAAAGTGGCGTAAACAAACTCCTGCTCCACAAGATCCCATTCTTAACTAGTTAACTTTTTATAAGGTTCATTTTTAGGCTTTGCCTGAGTCTATTATTAATTTCTCTAATAACAAACCAAATGGTTTCATTTTTTTTTGTACTTCTACACGAATGGTTTAGCTTAGTGGAGCACAACCCTTTGAGTGAATGAACAGTATTTTATACCTGAGAGGATGTGATTTACATCAGCCTTTTTTTCCCATGGTTATCAGTGACTGCCCCACCCCTGAAAATGAAATTCAAGGTCATTTGTGCAAGCTGTTGTTACTGTTTATAGGTGCATTTCAATGTTAAGCAGCCTCTAGTGGATGTGTGAATAAGTGCATATAAATATGTGCTGCTTCCATTACATTTAGATAAGATTAACATAGTAAAAAACTATGATTTTGGGCTTAAACAAAGACAAAAAGAGAAAACAAAGAGAACAATGAGAAGCAAATTCAAGACTTATGGTTAAAAGTTGCTTATGTTAAACAGACTTTTTCATCGGTTATTGCAGACGTCAGGAATAAACCGCCCGGCGAGGTGACTTGGTTGATGGGTTTCATTGCTGAAGTGTTTAAATCAAACCCTCCACAGCAGTGAGATGGGCGTCGATGTACGTGTCCCAGATAAGAGGCAGTCTATGTGTTCACGTAAACTGTTAATAAATAAAAGAATATCTGTCATTGCTTTAGGTTAGGGATAAATTCAAGGTGCAGATGCTTTACGCAGGATTTTACACTCTGCGATTTGCTTTCTTACATAACATTTTATCCGTTTTTTTTTCTCCCGTCAATCCCGTAATCTGCAAAGTCTGCCTCGCTGCCGAGTCAGCACGATTACAGGCGCACTCTCTATTTTTCTGTCTCGCTTATCTGCTCCAAAGACAGATGATTGTCTGTGTTTTATTATCTCAGCCCGAAATTCACATTGTACTTCACAGTGTAGACCACACACACGCAGGGTAGACCACAGGGTGTGATGTCATTCTTTCCTCAGACATATGTGCGTGAATTGATTTTTTAAAAAAGATTTTTAATAGGTGTGATGTGCTTGCAAAGGAAATATCTCACGCACGGAGAAAAGAAGAGAAGGAGGCTTCGTAATGAGTTTGATCTCCCCTCTGCTGCACAGAAAAAAAGAAACGTCTCGCGTTTCGTCATCTGATTGGTCCTTACACAAACAGACTTGTGGTTTCTCCCCATTTAAAACGACGCTTTTCATTCTTTACATTATCTGTAAGTATCTGCAGTTAATCCGTCTTCTTCATCTCCAGTGTAGCAAGCTAATGGCCTTTCTGGGTGTATAAGCTTCTGAGTTAATATTCCTCCAGCCAAGAAGAGGTTCATATAACAGCAGACTGAAGCTGTTGTGTGGAGGAGGATAAAAAAATATCTCTGGACATGGTCTCGTAATGCTAATAACATGATCTTATTCAGATTCTGTTCAGTGATCGCTGACTGGTGCCAAATCTTTATTATCTGTGATCAAGACCCATCCAAAATGTAAACACAAGGCTTTAATTCCCTAACATAAATTGACTTTTTAAAAATATCATACAATAGGATTGTTTTTAAGAGAGAAAAATAACACAGAAGGAGAACATATTACAAACTCATGTGCTAGAATTAAATAAAACATTCTGAACTCTATGAAAAACATAAGTAGACGGGTTTTGTTTTACTAATGCAAAAGAATAACAGCACACAGTATTTTGGATTTTGCAGAAATCTGTTTTATGACTAAAATTGCACATCAGTAATTCTGCGTTATACCTGCTTTGAAGGACAGGATGACAGCCAGGAATAATCCTCCTGCTGCTCAGACACTCCCTTTAAATCCCCTGGAATAAGTCAAAAGCTCCCTTGTCATGACACCCACCCAAAAGCTTTAAAAAAAAAACAAATTAAAAAGACCACATCAGTACAGTTTGTATCTACGTTTTTGAACGTGTTGCATTAAAATGTAAGCAAATGGAAATATTTTCAATTTGGTGACCTAACATGGAGTAATGACAGAACAAGCAGTGGATTTAAAGGTGCTTAAAAGTAACCCCAAAAAATACTTAATGGCCCTGAAGCAGCTTTATTTTTCTGAAAGCGAGAAAGTCACATGGAGTAAAATAATGTAATTTCAAGTTGCGTTCAAATTCCCTCTGCGCTCACACTTGTGATGGCAGCTTCTCGGGTGAGAAACTCTCATCACGGAGCAAGAAGAAGTCCTGAACTCTTTGAAAGTTAGACGATGTGGTATACGAGCTATAAATTCGTGGGTATGTATAGGAGCCTGGTCTGCATATGTGTCCAAGTTAACATCATGTTCTCTTGTTGTCGGCCATTGTAGCCCAGCTCTTCTGTCATTCTGTTATTTTTAACCTCCAAGGGGGTTTCTGTGCTCCTGGGCGAGCCAGAGAATGAAAGAAGAAAGACGGTGAGAGCGGTGGAAAACCAGGGATGACACGGGGAGATCGAGAGAGGTGACTAAGCCCGTGGATCAGTAGGAGGCAGATTAAACTAAAGTCCCCTGCTTAAGACTTCAAAGTTCAAACTCCAGCAGCCTCAACAGTTGTTCGCTGTCCGCTCACTTTGTGTGTTTGTGCGTGTGCGCTCACGGCAGATCTCAGAGAACATGCGTGTATTGTTTTGTTTGTGTGTGCTTGCCTGTCAGTGTTTGCACGTTTTGCTCACATAGCTCTGGATGAAACTGTGAATCGGTGCACGCCGATGTGTGCGAGCAGCCGTTGTGTACGTGTACGCGTGTGTTCATGTTAGCATCCGCTGATGACACTGACAAATGGCCTTGTGACCTGGATGGAATGCAACACAATGTTTGCAACACAGTGTCATCATTACCAGTGTGGCGGCTCTACAACTGACAATCGTACATTTTAGTAAGGTACAGGTTGCTATAATCAGGCACAGGTTGTGTTGCATTCATAAATGGCATTTGGATATTTTCAGTTAGAAGTAAACAGAAAGGACGAATACAGGTCAATTCTCTGCAGGCATTTGCATAAATGTACATGTGAAAAGCATGTGTGCTGTAGGGTTAAATTAGATGCTTCTTAATGCTCAATTGATTTTTTTTGTGTGTGTTGGTGCACAAAAGTAAAATAAACAATACAAGCATGATTTTTCTGAATAAACTTGCACAGGCTTTGTTTTTAGCTAATCAGAATGGGAACCGGAGCCGCTGACATCTCAGGAGATTCCAGAGAAACCATGTTGCAGATTTGGTGTTTTATGAAATTTGAACACACACAGGAGGGAATGAGTGGAGAAAGGCAACTGGCTGTAAAAGCTGTGTGTTAATATGTCTGCACATCAAGGTCAAACCCTAACAAACTACTGCAACATGCAGAGTGCGTCTGTGTGTGTGTGTCTGCGGTAGTCGTTAAGTTTGCTCGCTTCCTCACTCGTGCAATGAAACATCGCTCTCTCGGATCGTTGCGCTTCGGCGATCCCAGCACCCCTGTTAGCTTATCACTTTTACTTGTCTACGCGAGGCAAAAAACAAATACGTACACGCATTTTGTTGATACACAAAGCGAAGTGACACGTTTTGATTGATGAAGCACAGCAAAGCGTTTGTCTCCCTCAGCCTGCCTGCTTAAACACAAGAACGTGGAGACGAGTGGACCGTATCGTGGCAAGCAAGAACATCTTTGTAGGGCGTTTAATTATAGTGTGTCCGCATTTTCATTAATCTTCAACATTTTAACAGATTTATTAAAGCACCTAGTAGCTACAAAGGTTCCTTCTGGATATAATCACAGTAATATAATATGTTTATGACAGATCTTGGCATCATTATTATTTCTCCATATATTTAATAGCAAATGTTTGCGAGCCCTTCAGTCGGTGTCATTCACCACTGATGGTTTCTGCAGCACCAGCAGATAGAAAACACTGAAGGATTCAGTTTAGTAGTTTCTTCTACTTTATCATTTATTTTTAATTGTACAGTTATTTGGTTATTTGCACATTAGGTTGGAGACTTATTTCCTGTAACAGATATCCATTGAATAGCCAGTGAGTGATGTATAAGGTTTATTGGAGTTTATTGGTTAAAAGCATGAAGAGCACAAGTAGACGCAGATGATGAAAGTACAACTGTTCTCGAGGGGTTGTTCTCTTTCTTTGAGTGATCGCGACTACATTTTGAGTTCAAGAAAAATCTCACTGGTCTCACTGGAACAGATCTTACTGGTAGACGGGGATTAAGGAGAGTAATTAACAGAGGTGGGACCAAGTCACTGTTTTGCAAGTCTCAAGTCTTTATCCTCAAGTCACGAGTCAAGTCTCAAGTCAAGTCGCAAGTCCGAAACTTTGAATTTCAAGTCCTTTCAAGTCTTTTTTTTTTTAAAACAACGATATGGTAACATAATAATAATGGTAAAATATCAAGTCTTCTCAAGTAAACTGGTTCAAGTCCAATTCAAGTCCCAAGTCATTGGTGTAAAAGTCCAAGTCAAGTCATAAGTCTTATAACATTTTTTCAAGTCAAGTCTAAAGTCATAAAATTAATGACTCGAGCCCAAGTCATGTGACTCGAGCCCAAGTCATGTGACTCGAGTCCACACCTCTGGATAGTTAAAGGAACTGAGATGGGTTGATTAGCTGTCTGCTCTCCCATTCCTTATAGTATCTCCAGTCCTAGCAGAGAGCAAAGGCACTATAGATTTATTCCCAAAAAGTTGGTTCTGTTCATGTGGATTTACCGTTTTTTTAGTGACGAGTGACGAAACGTTTCTCCCACTAACAAAGGTACCTCCACATGAACAGAATCCTTACCTGGATGCTCGAGCATGCATCCAGACACTCATTTAAGTTCATAAGCGAGTGCACACATTTCCGACCTTGTTTGGTAAACTACTGCTTTTGTACCTTTTTGTACCATACATTGTTAAAATGATAAACTATATCTTCCAGTTATCCACTTATCAGTAATGTTTGAGTAGATGAAAGTGAAATTTACCTGCGAGTGTTTTCAACCTAAAGTGTTTTAGACCTTGTTTGTTTTTGTCATCAGCAGCTGTGGAGAGATATATCTGATTATCTTCTGTTCCTGGAAGCTGAGACTGGCTCAATGCTGTGTGATGTGTCATCATAGTAGAATATTACATTTTGGCTTTTCTGCATCTTGATTCTGCTCAGTTAAGTGTTTTAAACTTTGATCAAATATGTGTTGTTCTGCAAATTAAACCCACTGTCCTCATTAGCACAGCATCTAACAAGTGCTTAACTCTACACAACGGTTTTAGGTGGGAAAAGCATTTCATCACTCATCACTTGGATGAATACTAAAACAATTCCAAATCCATGGAAACATCCAGACCAGGGGTCAGCAACCTGTGTGAAAGTCAGAGCTACTTCTTGGGTACTGATTAATGTGAAGGGCTCCCAGTTTGACACACACTTCTGAAATAACACATTTCCTCAATTTAACTTTATACTTGTTATTAATCTCTGGCTCTCTTCCACAGCATGTCTCTATCCTGTCTTCCTTCTTTCACCCCAACCGGTGGCAGCAGATGGCCCCGCCCCTCCCTGAGCCTGGTTCTGCCGGAGGTTTCTTCCTGTTAAAAGGGAGTTTTTCCTTCCCACTGTCGCCAAAGTGCTTGCTCATAGGGGGTCATATGATTGTTGGGTTTTTCACTGTATGTATTATTGTAGGGTCTACCTTACAATGTAAAGCGCCTTGAGGCGAATGATGTTGTGATTTGGCGCTATATAAATAAAACTAAGTTGAATTTAACTTTAATTATATGTTATCATTAATAATTAATGATATCCATCTATGTAAAGACACTGATTATGGCAACTGTTTCCATGGAGACCAGCTAGCGCTGATCTAATATTTAATAATAAACATTTTTTTTTATATATAACATTTTTTATCTAACAAATTGACACCAATGCAATTGTGATTTAAAAAAAAATAGCAACAAAAAATAAAAATAGATGCAGCTTACTGAGAAGTTGTTATAGTGAGCTGTTTTTAGAACAGGCCTGCGGGCTACCTGGTGACCGTGGGCACCATGTTGGTGACCCCTGATCCAGGGGCTCTAAACTTTGATTGGGCACGTCAGACTGCATGCTGAAATATTAACCCCTAACCCTACTCAAGTAAAATTTAAATACATGTCAGTATTTGGAAAAATGCACCGTGTTCATTCACTCATGAGCTGCTGTAACATAAATCAAATGGCTGAATTGCCACCTAAGCGTGCAGTCAAGTTGTATAGAGTGTTGCTAATGACCTACTGATGTTATTCAGGTGTGTTGCAGCAGGGACCCATGTACACGTTTCAGGACTGGAGTTTGGCACCCGTGCTTTAGAGGCATGTTCAATCATCGATCCCATGATTAACCCTGCACAATACAAACCAACACTTACACTCAGAAACACAATGGAACTCGACAGTTGTTTTTTCTTTTCAATTTGACAAATGTCTTTTACAAAGACTTCCTCAAACTGTCAGCCTAGTTTTGCAGTCATTCCAACTAGCAGAGTAGCATAGGGTTCTGCTTTCTGAGTAATGTCTACCTGTACAGACAAAAATTCAAGACTGAAGTTTTAAGCTGTCTTTAATACACTTTTGTTCCTTTAACATCCTTTAAAGTTACAGCAATAGGGCCTCAGACAATAATTCTGATAGCTGGTGGGTGATTTTCTGAACTAAAGAGAGGCTGCAGGACACAAGACTGCACCACAGAGTAAAACATGTATTTAGTTATTTAATTGATCAGTTCTATTGATCTGCACGTCCCCTGTATAAGTCCAAGGTCAGCACTCAAGGTATTTCCAGATAGCTTTATGTCTTATAAAAAGAACGATATAAATCACTTAATACAACTCAATTTTTAAAGAGTTCAAATCAATATGGAAATCTATCTTTTATGTGATAACTTGGGCATGACACTGACTTTAAAGCAGGACTTCTTTAAAGGGGCGACGGTCTCGTTTCCTGTCTTTTGGAGTTTGCGATGAAGCGCCTGATTTGTTCATTTACATTTACTATTTTTCTTTTTTTAAGCACTTGGAGATGACTGTTGTTGTAATTTGGTGCTATATAAATAAAACTGAATTGAACTGAAAAAAAAAGTAAAATTTTCATCTGATGTGTGTAGCCGCGGGCTAGTGCACCACCGCTACTAGCAACTAGCCCGCCCGCTAGCGCTACTAGCCCGCTAGCGCTACTAGCCTGCTAGCGCACCTGCGGCTTTTAGTCTGGTGCGGCTAATGTATGATTATTACCATGATTCTATAAATAATTAAGATGAAGATACCAAAACAAAGATGTAATAAGATGTAACAAATCTATAATCTATAATAATAATAAATAACTGGGATGCGATGTATGCTGGTGATCTTAATAAGTCTTAATATGTATTGATGAATACTTTTGTAGAACTGTATAACACATGTTGTTTTATAGGATATGTGGTGGAAAGATAAAGAGACAACCAGCAAAAGTGACAAAAAAGAAATCAAAGGATTACTATCACGTCTCTACACAAGAAGGAATAATATCCTAAAAACATGAAAGTCGGTATGTTGGTTGAAAAGTACTCATGTTAGCAGTTTTAGTTTCAGACTGTGGTTAGCTTAGCTTGGTACCTTTAGCTGTTTCAGTGAACTTGAGATTCTAAAGAAGCGATCACATCAACAATTTTGTTTGCATTTCCTCTCAACTACGTTCTACATTGACACAAAAAAGAATGCACATGTACAACGAAAAGCTGAAACAGTAAAATGAACCTAAAGATCAGGCCGAATCTGCTGTCTTTGAGAAAAGCTGCTAGTCTTTTCTTTGCCACATAATAGCAATGCAACCTTTTTGTGTGTCAGAAACTGTCTTTGCAACTTTGTTCTCATCACAAATTCCATAAAACCCAACAAAACAGAGCTTGATACAAGATGCCCTACACAAACTGTCTACCACTTCTTATTGGCTCAAGGAAAGTAAACAAACTTAAAGAAAGGTCACGGATAATATGTAGTTCACAAGGAACTGTACCTAGTGGACAGCTACCTCCAGGGAGTTCCTAGAATTCATACAACACTTAAACCTTATTCCCTTTTGCCCCTTCTTCCATAAGAGGCACCTTAACAGTAACAGAATCTATGGGCAATGTGCTAAAAGTAGCAAGGCAAGAATTGTTTGCTCAGTTAGACCATTAATTAAAACATATATGAACCAAAGTACTGGGCCACCTATAGGAGCTCCTCAGCCATGGAAAGCCACACCATGAAACTCCCAGAATACAGTTTTTCTGCTGACATTAATGACATGCAGTTACTGAGTCACCAGAGTGTTGGCGATGGACATATTTAGACAAATTAGGATGCTACATCAGCATGTGCAGTAGACAGACAGTAGTGACTGTTCAAACTCTGTCATGGTGCTGGGTCGGTGCCCCAGCGTTTTGGGTTGTTGTTATTACTTTGTGCTTTGTGGTTCAGTCTCTCCTGTGTTGCCCTCCCCTGCCTGTGTCTCCTCTGTTTCCCGTGTAGTCAGGTCCCTGTGTAAAGCCCATGTCTCTGAGCCTGTGTCTCTGCTTGTGTTTTTAGTTTCCTGTTTTATTGTGAAGGTCCCGCATTTCCATGTTCTGTCTCGCTTCCCTGTCTTATTATGGTTATGTGCCTCAGCTGTGTTCCCCGTGTGTTCCTGTGTCCCTGTCGTTAACGTCACTACCCTCATGCTGTGGGTCTCCCTGTGGACCTCCCTGTGGGTCTCCCTGTGGACCTCTCAGTGGGTCTCCCTGTGGACCTCTCAGTGGGCCTCCCTGTGGGTTAGTTACCATGACAAACACAACACTTGTACTTGAACAGCAAACAGCATTTTTGGCTGTTTCCACATGATTCCCTCTGATGGTATTTACCCTGATAAATCTAATTGACACTGTAATTCATCAGATATGTTTTTTCCTACTAACTAAATTGACCAACATCCATCCATCCATTGTCTTATTCAATCCCCACATTTTGCCTTTAATGCCGTACAAGTCTTGATGCCCAAGTGCTGTTGGTATAAGCTACATAACTTTCAAAGCTTTTAAAGTGATGTTGATGTTTTTAGAAATGGTTCCAGTTTACACACATAATATTTTATTCCAGCCGTCTTTCTTACCTCCCATCATTTAAATGTTTTAACTTCATTTTATAGGCATGACTCAAAGGGTCAAAAATCTCTCTTCCCTTTTGTTCTGGCATCAGCTTCTTTTTTTACCAAACGTGCACCTTTGTGATCGATCACAGTTATAGTTCAATCCAATAAAAGCTTCAAGCTATCATAAATTATTTGTGATATCTGATACTAAATTACGCACCAGCTCACAACAACTAATTATTTTGATAATCATGGCCAAGATCAAGGTTAATGACTCCCTCAGGGTAGAGTGTGGGTTACATTATCTTTAAAGACAAGACAAACAACCCAAAATATGCGTTTAAATGTACCAGAGAACATTTACTTTATTCATGAAGCAGTGCTTTTTCGCCTGAAAGAAAATCCTAAAAAAAACCCATGAAAGATGGTGTGTGTGTTGTATTTGTGAGATACCTTTTCAGCTGAGTAGAAGTAATTCTCCTTGATTCGTTCCCAGTCACACATCCAAATGAGTTTGGATGAGAAACACAGCAGGGGGTTCTGATGGCATCCTAAAATCCCAAACGCAATCTAAACCATGCATCTGCATGGAATCATTGTCCCGTCTGTTGAATCTGCAATGAATTTATGCACTGCAGATGTGTTTGTTAATAAATAAATACATATATATGTACACAAAGAAAGAAGAAACTCTGTAAATTGAAGTCAAAACAAAGGGAAGGGCCTACAGGGTCATTTTTAGATTTGCCATAATGTAGTGGCTTCAGTTTGGTGTCCCTTCAGATGTCCCCAGAGTGTAACAGACAGAGCTAAACAGAAAATGCATGTTTTCTCTTTAGCTATAACAGTACCGTAATTTCTGGACTATAAGCCGCTACTTTTTGCACGAGCTTTGAACCCTGCGGCTTATTGTCCGGTGCGGCTTTTCTAAGGCTTTTTCATGATTTTTGTGACATCGTAAGAGGATTTGTTTTGGTTTGTTCCGCCATTTTGCCTGGTGGAAAGGCATGTGATCAGACACGGAAAAGAGTGATATGTTGGTCACATGTCCGTCCGCCAGCCAAAGTAGTGCCGTACGAATTAGCGTGAAAAAGAGACTAGATTAGCAAGCTGGCTCTGGCTGGCCCTGTACCCATATCTGCAGC
>VURO01029921.1:0-19682 GCA_015108175.1 Pelvicachromis taeniatus | reverse complement strand
TGTGTGTGTGTATATATGTGTATATATATATATATATATGTGTGTGTATATATATATATATATATATGTGTGTGTATATATATATATGTGTGTGTGTGTGTGTATGTGTATATATATATATATATATGTATGTGTATATGTATATATATATATATGTATGTGTATATGTATATATATATATATGTATGTGTATATGTATATATATATGTATGTGTATATGTGTGTGTATATGTATATATATATGTGTGTGTATATGTGTATATGTGTGTGTATATGTATATATATATGTGTGTGTATATGTATATATATATGTGTGTGTATATGTATATATATATGTGTGTGTATATATATGTGTGTGTGTGGGTCTGGACAGGTATTAACATCTTTGTGGGGACCAAAAATTGGAAGTTTACTATACTCTTCCCCACGAGTTTGAAGGCATTTTTGAGACTCAAAATGTGGTTTTAGTGACAGGGTTACAATTAGGTTAGGTTTAGGGTCAGTGGCTAGGGAAAGCATTATGTCAATGAGATGTCCTCCATGAGGATATAAATACACATGCGCGTGTGTGCTCAAAATGAAACGATTGAATGGAATACATTTTATTGTGCTATAAGCAAGATGGGACCAAGATCATTCCAGCTCTGTGGTTCCACTACCCAGACCCATTGTGTTGTAAACCACAATGGTACGAATTAAATTATTCAATTATTTTATTTCTAAATATAACTGCTTTTCATGTCAAATTTAAATTGCTTATGTTAATCTTATACACCAGTAGACACCCTTTCCAAATGGAGTTTCTACATTCATTTGTTTTCAGCCTTCCTGAAATGCAAAATGTTAACCCATTTGTCTGACAGTAAGTAAATAATGATATGGAAAAACATTCAGTGCTTTTTATTTCCCTTTTATTAAGGATAGGAATACACAGTGTGCTGCGTTTTCTGGGTGGAACACGTTCAGGTTCTAAAAACTCAATATCCATGTGTATGAGCATTCATCCTAATGCCCTATGTTTGCCTATCTTCATTGTATACAGGTTGCATTGGACGCAGCTACAGCGACAGATGTCTAGAAATTCTCACTGGGCTGCTTGGACTCAAACAGGATCACATCACTTCCGGTAAAATCATCAGTCCTGCAACCTCCCACATACATACAGCATATTCACAAACAACTTCATGCTGTCAGAGCTGATTTGTTCTTCCCTCACACTTTTTGTCTCTCTACTCTCCTGCTATCCTTCTCAGCGGTGGTGCAGACAATGCGTGACCTGGTCTGGGTGTGTCCCCAGTGTAGCGACACTGTGTGCCTTGCACTGGAAGGCTGCGAGGAAACACTGCAGGATATCCAGGTTAGATCCCAGAAGATACTGCTGCCATAGCTATATACTGAGTGCAAGTAAAAACAATATCATGTCATAAATGAACATGTACTGTAGACGTCCTGTGTTGAAAATCTGAATTGGTAAAAGTATTATAAGAAATATACTTAACAGAACCTTTTTTATTTTACAGGGCATGATCATGGTATTTTACTTTATATGCTGAAATTTAAATTTACTTTCATAATTCTGCAAGTATATTTCAGTCTATTGTAACAATACATTTCAGTTATGGTCAAGTTGGTGAACATAATCCCAAGCATCCATTAATAATTTATTACATTTTTTTGTATCCTCTTATATAGGGTGCACTATGCAAAGTTCATGAGCCACTCTTAATTCTTTCATATTTTGGTAGAAAACAAAGCAAAATAGCTTCAGCTCTTTATTGAAACATGTGTAAACAAAAACAGAAATATAGTAAATAAGGCAAAAACAGGCTTTGTACAATTCTAAGGAGCTTGAAAGTCAATATTTGGTGTGACCACCTTTATTCTTCAACACAACTTGAACTTTTAAGACAAGCTCTCTTGTTGAGTCTTCAGGAATCGTTCTCCAGGCTTCTTTAAACACAATCTATGAAACATGGTTTAAACTGAAGAAGTGGGAACAAATTTCACAATTGAAACTAATCCTTGCTAGGAGGGCACTGTTTTACCACTTAGTTCATTTGTCTGAAACAAGCTGTTTTACCTCTCCTTCCCCCTGAAAACCTGCTTTTCTTTTCATTACCCTGTCTCGTGTGCTTAATGCCAGAACCTTGTAGCTGAGATGATCAGATTAAAAATATCTGCTCTCACTGTGCTGCTTTCGGCTGCTCTCTTATTAATACTGATGTGTAGAAAAATTGCCTGAAACTGTGTTTTAGACCACAAAAATCTCCAGGGGTGACAAATGAAGTGAGTTTGCCACTATAGGCTCCCATGTTGTAATGACAAACTTAGCAGTATTCCACAGCAGCCCAGTACACAAACTCTTTTGGCCTCTGGATAGGTTCCCCTGTTATAACACATTCTTTTAGAGTTGGGGGAATAATAAATGCACGAAAAAGAAATGCATATATATCAGAACTGTACTTTGGAGTAGAACTGACTTTTGAGGAGAGAAAAACAAGCTCGGCCCTGGGAAAAAGTTATTGTTCCCTTCTGTCATTTTTATTTCAGCATTTCTTGGTAGTAGTAAAGGACAACAGTGAAACTGCTTCTGTTTGACTTGACATAGCATTATGTTTGCTGATATATGATCTCTCTGATAAAGCTTTGCAATAGTCAAACAAAAAATAAAAAGCCTCATTATACCATGCTGAGAGTCATGGTTGTACTTGACAGTCTGTTGTGTGGAGTAGGTTGACCTGAGGCCACCAGAAATTTGAGAGCTTTATAATGTTATGTAATGTTGGCAGCAAAAGTGAGTGGTCATTTGAAACTGTCAACACTGAGAATATAAAGCATATCTCATACAAACCCAATTCCAAAGAATTTGAGAAAATGAGTAAAATGTAAATTAAAAAAAAAAAACAGAAATCAATGATTTGCAAATGTCAAACTCATATTTTATTCACAATAAAACATAGAAAACCTATTAAATGTTTAAACTTAACTCATTTTGAGCGGTACATAAGTTTTAAGATCAATACTGATGTTTGGTGATTCAAAAATGCCATATTATATTCAGATATTTTCTTCTTTTAGCCATACAAATCAAAAACTAGTTTCTAATACTTATGTTACTTACATGTTCACTCAGTTACACCCTGTCTTACTATTTTGATCAGCTAGTTGTTCGTGGCATACTAAGTCTGTGTTGTCAGTAAGAAAGTTGCTAAGTAACCTCTGTTGGGCAAAACTACGTATGCGGTATGAAATTTGGATGGATGACATTTCAGTCGTGACATTTATACTGACAGTTTCAATTATTTTCATTTATTGGTCAATGAAAAGCCAATACTAATAGCAAATAGCTAATATAGGTGGATAATATGTGCCTGCTGATAAATCGGTCAGTTTTTGTTTGCACACATTGAAAACACTAATCTGGGTTGATTCCAGCAGTCCCATTTGCCTTCAGATACTTTTGTTTCACAGTAACAGGTCTAAATATTCTACTGCCTCCTTCACTAGGGTAGGCAGGCCTTGCTCTGGTTGCTGGGTGTGTATGGGGAGCGAATTTCCAGTGCCCCCTACACTTTGGAAGTGCTCATCGATGGAGTGAGAAGCGAGGCTTCTCTGGGAATCAAGATGGAGCTGCTGACAGCCACCATGAGAATCTTCCTGCGTCGGCCTGCTGAGACACAAGACATGCTGGGAAGACTGCTGCACTACTGCATAGGTTGTGTGTATGTGTGTGTACACGTGTATACAGATAGATGATGATAAAAAATTGATTATTTTTAATGCCCTTGTGTTTTCCAGAGGAGGAGACAGACATGTGCGTGCGTGATCAGGCTCTTCTCTACTATCGCCTGCTTCATGGTGGGATAGAAGAGACACGCAAGGTCCTTCAAGGTCGGAGATCAGACCCCTCCCTGGGCGTTCTGATTGGGCGTCCCGCCAAGCCTGTCAGCCAGTGGGCCCGCTGTTTTAACACGCTAGAGCCTCTGAGCCAGGGTGCTGCAGAGGCCGAGTCAGCCAGCAGGGGAAGCCCCGAACATGTGACCTATAACCCCAAGCCAAACACTGACCTATCACTGAGCTGTGGTCACATTGAGAAGGTTCATTCAGGTGAGTCATGGCACTACAATCCTTCTGTTTTGTATTTAATCAGTGGCAAGTCTTCAAAATTCAGCCAATCAGATTTTGCTCTGTTCAATTCAATTCAATTTTATTTCTATAGCACCAAATTACAACAACAGTCTCCTCAAGGCGCTTTACATTGTAAGGTAGACCCTACAATAATACATAATAATACATAATACATACATCTGTTGCTGTGCACAGCACAAATGTTTTCCAAATTTAAACTGAATGCCTGTTCTAAAAAAAAAAAAATCCATGTCATGATATCATGGTCATGTTTGACTGAAAACTGCAAGCTTTGTCTGCAAGTCTGTGTCAGCCAGCTGTCTATCTGACAGAGACCAGCATAGACCAGCGTATATTTAAACCAGAGAATTTGCTTATACAAATTCGTTCTGTTCAAATATTCCCTTCAATTCAGTTTCCTGCGTCACCTTTTACATAGAAAATAGGGTTTAAAAATGCTAAAGCTTTACAATGGAGGGGCATGTAATAATGATGAACCTCTTCTGGGGTATAATA
The DNA here is from genome assembly GCA_015108175.1 of Pelvicachromis taeniatus. NCBI lineage: Eukaryota > Metazoa > Chordata > Actinopteri > Cichliformes > Cichlidae > Pelvicachromis > Pelvicachromis taeniatus. Next base: position 15,038 of record VURO01029921.1, on the reverse strand, counting down.
ACAATAATATTAACTCTATTTTTTTTTTTAATGATTACACTCAATGGATTCTCTAAATGTTTAAATCTAGCTGTTTGTGTGGCTGTGTGTCTGTTTTAGATCTACATAGTAAAGGACACGATTCACTCAAGTGAAGCACTGAGAGCTGTAGGAGATGCAACTAAAAGTGTGACTTGTTAGATGTGAGAAAGATGGCTTCCTTGTACACAAAATGAATCGCTTTGGACATCTTGGGACAACCTTCAAATAAACAAGGCAAAGCTCTGTAAAATTAAAAACTTTAGTCCTAGAGAATCGCCATCATTAAGTCCTTAAGATTCATCCACCAGGACCATGGATATTTAAAATCTGTATAAAGATTTGTTCCTATCCAGCTGACAGAAGCATGCTGTTAGCATGGCTGAAACCGTGTGGACACTGCAGGGCGGGGTTACAAAAAACAAAGAACATGAGAATTGCTTCCTCATGTTGTCTTTGTGGAACAACAAGAACTCCCTTTTGAAGGTAACAGGAGTCCTATCAACGTTTCAGCACGTCCGCTACCTGATGTGCTGTTGGAGGAAAGCCAATAAAGCGAGCATACACGGTTCAGATTTTCCATACTTTTAAATTAGTCACCTTTGACAATTTCTAGAACCAGGATGAGGTTCTGCCCAATTAAATGTTTGAAATGAGTGAGGAGCTAATGCTTTATCCAAATGAGTGATGGTGTAGTTCTTGGAAGGTTGGTTCGTTTGCTGGCTTGTCAGGAATGTTGTTCTGGATGACCTCTTATAAACTCCCATGTGTTTGTTTTACATGTTGTGGCTAAGACATTCTTCTCCCCACTGCTGGAACATAAATCTTACCTTTATGTTCCAGCTGTATGGCCACCTGCAGATTCTCATCCGCACAACTTTCGTAATTTATGATTATTGACTTTGTTTCTTTTAAATCATTCTAAATAAAATAGTCTCTAAACAAATCTGACAGGATTTTCCAAGCCTATTTTTATTGTGATTTTGTGGGTTTAATGTTTTACTTTCCAAGTTTAGGACATTCCACCTTATGCTGTTCCATAATATGTAAAAATGTGAGGGCAGAGTGAGGAACAGTTTGAGACCATCTATGATGTCATGGTTGGGGAAGAGGTGCACTAAACCAGTAGAAGAATATTTTCTCACTAACAAGGGAATAATTCAAAGATCATGATAAGCTTGTGAGCCCAATCAATGTGAATCCTCACATATATCCATCTGTCTAAGTTCACTCTGATCAAAGGGAAGTCGAGCTCATAACCACTGGGTGTGGGAGTATATATTTACTTATTGCATTAGTCAAGGTTAATGACTCTGTATGATCATAAGCTCTTTCAACTTGAGAGTTTTATATCTAGATGTTGCTATTGTTTGGTCAATTTTGCTGTGAAGGAAGGACTTTGAGTGAAATTCTTGGGTGTTTGTTGGCTTAGCGAATTGGCTTTATGGCTAACTGTATAGTGTTGGCATCTCCTGCCTTTATATTTTTCTTATTTTTTAAATTTTATGTACATTTTTTCCTGAATGAAGTGTGCTTATCAAAGTCCACAACAATTCAATGAAAGAAGCATAAAAAGATTTTACGACACACAGCGGCAGTGTTGTATTCACATTGCAGTCAGTGCAGGCATACATAAAACCATTGTGATGTACTAAAGGTTAAAAGAAAGAGAGCGGGACAACTGTGACTTGCTATCTCAATATTTATTATGAGACACTGGCTCAAAGGCCACTGTGAAGATTAGTACAGTCAAATAAAGTCTTGTGAAAAACTAAGTAGACTCACTAGCTTCAGGAATTGCCTTTTACCAGCAATAACTTAAAATAATCATTTTCTGTATGATTTCTATTAGTCTCTCAGATTTCTGTGGGAGAATTTTGTCTTTACCATGTTGCATCAGTTCATTGAGCTTTGTGGGCATTTTCTTATGCATCTTATGTTCCCATTGCAGCATTTCCCTTGAGTTGAAAAATGTAACTTACTTTAAACATTCATATTTAACTTTCACAGTTTTCATAGTATCACCCAAATCATTATAGTTGTGTGTATGCATGTGCAGGCACCCACATGCAGGCAGTGCAGTGTTGCCATGTAGTCTGTTTTCACTGCCTCGCAAAACACAATATGACTAATCTGTTTGCAGGACGTTATCAAGGTTATTTAGCAACACATTGTATGGAGTCATTAGGGTTCAGTTGCTGGTATTGTAGGGTTTCGTAGTTTGATTTTTTTGGCCTGCGGTTTTCCTGCTAGAAGGAAATATCCTCACCTAAAGGAAAGAGTATGTGACCTGCATGAAAGGAATGACAGCTATTTCAAGTCTTGTTCTTAATTTAAAAATGATTGTGGTATTACCAAAATTGGGGCAATGTATTAGAGATGTGTTCCATGCTGTAGGTAGCACTTCTGACTACAATCAGTCATTCACACACTGGTGATGGCAAGCTACATTGTAGCCACAGCTGCCCTGGGGCTCAGGGAGGACACAGGCGCCACTGGGCCCTCTGACCATCACCAGTAGGCAAACGTGGGGTTAGTATCTTGCCCAAGGATACTTGGCATGCACTCAAGTAGAGCCTGGGATCGAACCACCGACCCGCTCTACCACCTGAGCTACAGCCACCCCAGTGACTGTAAGACTTTCCTGTGCTTTGCTGACACTTCAGATTCACATGTATACTGTTTCAATTCCGTTTTGTTCCTTTTGCACCAATTCACAACAACATTAGGTTGTTGACTCCACAGTATTAGACAGAACATGCCATCAATCAGATTGTATTGTATTGAGCATACATATATTCCAGGGACTCACTAGAACACAAATGTACTTTTAATATATACATAAAATGTTCAAATTTAGCATAATGTGGTTGAAGCTTGTTGATCAGAAAAGTGAATTTTGTGTTTAAAAACAAAAAACTGAATGGTCAGACCTGTCATGCAGTACAGAAAAAGTATTTGCCCTTTCACTAATTTCTCTCATTTTTTTCCTTTCACATTTGTATCTTTCAGAACATTAAACAAATGTTAATATTAGACAAAGATAACCTAAATAATAAATACAAATTGCCATTTATAAATGCTGATTTCATTGAACCTACCTGGTCCTGTGTGAAAAAAGTGATTCACACCCCCTTTTTTTTAATTCATGAATTAAGTGTGATTAACCTAATTTTTTGGAAAGCAGAGTTTAATGTCAGTAGCCAAACCCAGACCAGATTACTGCCAGACTTGTTGAAAGCAGAAATCACTTAAATAGAACCTGTTGTTATTGTAGCATGATGAGCTGCTTTTTGAGCTCTTTTAACCTACTTCTCTTTCAAAGTAACTGACATCTGTCAGTCTAGAAAGCATTAAAAAGACATTTCCGAAGCATTAGGACTCTTGATGATACCCAAGTCTTGGGGAAAATATTCTGTGGACCGACGAGACTTGGACGACATGCTATAACTTTTGTTTTTTTTTTATAACTGATGGAACCGTGGAACCCTGAAGTGGTCCAGGAAGCATTAGCATTAGTATATGCACATAACTCACTTAACCTGCATAACCCAAGTGCTCTTGAGCACCTCTGAATGGCTTTAAAAAGAACAAAAACAAATGAAGGATTTGAAGAAACTTAGTCATTTTAATCTGATTGAGATGCTTTGGCATGCTGTTCATGCTTGAAAACCCTCCTGGGTGGCTAAATTAAAACAATTCTACAAAAAGGAGTGGCCAAAATTCCCCCACAGCAATGTGAAGGAGTCATTGCCAGTTATCACAAATGCTTGATTGTGGTACCCTTGACAGCAAGAACTGCAATCAGTTAGTAGGTTTAGGAGTAATTTGTGTGTGAGCGTGCGTGCGCGTGTGTGAGTGTGAGAATGTTGTGCTACTTATAATACTGTTTTGTTCTGTTTTGTTGATCTGAAACTCATCCCTGCTCTCTCTCCCTGCTACCTATTGTTCCACTCTGTTACACTTCCCTCCCTCTACCGTCTCTCAAAATGTCCTGTTGTTTTTTGTTTGTTTGTTTTTTAAACTCATTCTCCCCTTCTTCCTCACTTTGTCCCTGTATGTCCTCTCTAGGATCAGACAATGCCATTCGGTGTTCAGACTCCTCCACTGATGACCTGGCTTCCAGCATTGCAGCCCCTCTCAATTTGTCCCTCTCCCCAGCTGTCAGCCCAGAGGACTTTGAGCACCTGTGGCTGCAGCGACAGGCTTTGCATACTGAACGGGGTAATGAAATGAAAAACTAAAGTCAGAGATTCATAGCTAAAGCTTCCCCTTTACTGGATAGCAAATGTGGTTAAAAGGAACATGTAGGCCTCCTAAAAATCTCTAACAACAGTGTGAAATTTCCATTGGTGGAATATATCAATTCCACCAAAGTAATATATTTATAGTCAATTACAAATTTGAAATACTTGATTAGTGTCATGCTGTGACAAATTGATGTTTGAAAGGCTCACCTGTGTGATATAAAGGTCTGAAACCCACACTGCATGTTAGAATGTGTCAGGAAGTATTGTAGATCAGATAGATAAAGATATTCCCATGAGAACTTCCCTCAGTTCAAAGGAAAAGAAAACAACAAAACTGAAACTTTTTGGCTGATCCCTTGCCACAAGGGGTCACCACAGCAGGTAGCTCCACATGTTGTGATAGAATTTTTTCGCCGGATGTCCTTCTTGCAACCCCAAAAGGGATTTGTGCCTCTGGCTGAAATCACAACCTTGCGCTTGCCAAAAACTGTTAAATGTGGAAAAAGTGGAATAGCAATAAGTGAGAACGCCAGAACTGTTCCTACAGTTGGCTGTCAATCAGTAAAAGATTGACCTGGCCACCATGATGTCACCACTTGGTTTGTGGAGTACTATTCCTAATCCTTGAGTATGGCATTTTTCCTGTCACCGTCTTAGATTGCTGAAGGCAAATATCATGAAGTAAGTGTATCTGTCTGATAAAAACGTGTCAAACACAAGTTAACCTAACCATAAGCATATCCTCCTTTATTGTTTAATTTACTGTGATACATAAATGATCTACCAAAGAGATCTCATGCTGTACTCTCACTGTAAAAGTGAGACCATGAACTAATCAGGAAGAAGAGAAGTAGAAATCCATGCTTTATTATGCAACCAGAGGAGTTGGCACACTGGTGACCTTTAAAAAGAGTGCTTCTTTGAGTTTTCTGGCTTCTTTTGTCAGACCCAGTGGCTGCATCCATGTTTACATGCAGCCTATCAGGTAAACGGGGTAACTGAGCAAGAAAGGCCAAAGTAAAGGAGGTGACCCAGAGCTGAACTCTCACACTAACGTCTTTAGCTCAGGAGGTAGAGCAGGTCATCTGCTAATCCGAAGTTTGGTGGTTCTGCATGCCAAAGTATACCTTGGCCAAGGTATTGAACCCCAAGTTGCTCATGTGAATGCTAGATTTCTACTCAGATGTAAAAAAGAAAAAAAACGCTTGTATGAATGTGTGTGAACACGGCAAGTTATACAAAGTGCTTTAATTGCTCAACTAGAAAAACACTATATAAGAACCAATCCACTTACCATTTAATGGAACACGCAGAAGGAAGACATCGTACCACAAAAACCTTAATGGTTTAGTAGCTTTACAAAAGCCATTTTCAATGCAGCCTGTCTTATTCTGTTTGCAGTAAATGATACTGAAAGCATGACAGAAATACAGAAAGTCAAAACCTGATTATTTTATTTATTTATTTTTTCTGTGTGTGTAGAAAAATTCCAGGCATCTTGTAAGTTGTCTAGCATCAAATGTTTCTTCTTTTTTATACATTTTTTCCTTTTTTGAAACTTTACCGAAACGAATGTGGGACCTTGGATATAAAAAGTACATATGTAGAATAACAAGTCAAACTTGATTAACATCCAGTGTAAAAGCTTTTAATTCTTCTCTGCAAAGTACCAAAGAAAAAGAAGAATGAATTTATTGTTACATATCAAAATATGAATGTGTTTCTCTGTTTTCTGTACATTTATATGACAATTAGTTTCTTGAGAAAATAGCCAGGTTATTTAGGCCATTATTAAAAATTATAGTTAAATACTGTTTGTACATTACAGTATGAGCAATGACAATCTTGTGCTTTAGCACCTAATAATGACGACAATAACAACAGTAATAATTTATTATTATCCAGTTACCTTTTTTATCATGTAGTGATCATTTGCATTGACCTCATTACAAGTAATGTGTGTGAGCCAAAACCTCCGGCTTCAGACTGCTTTAAACGTCCGAATCAGACAGCTTTTTTTCTTTCTTGGCTCTGAGTGAGTAATAAGGTCTCTGGCACATAGATTTATGAAATTAAATAATTCTAGCATTTACGATTTCTCTTGTTTCATGAACATTTGACATTTATAGTGTTTCTCCACATTTAAAAAAACATTGTTGTGAATTCTTGTTTTGTTGTGACAAGGTGCAGAGAAAATAGAGGAGGTTGACTGTGCGTGGATAGAAGAACGTGTCCGGTGTCCAGCAGTGCTTCACTGTTCTCCCCAAAGCCTCCAGGCTGCCATGCAGCTGGTCAATATCCAGACACTGGCATTCACGCCACAGCACACGCTGCCCTGGAGGGTCTACCTGTACACACACACCCAGCGCTCCCACTCCATGGACACACCGAACACTACGGTCATACTGGGGGAGCTGCTATGTACTGGAAAAGCCAATCAGAAAGTAGGAGTAAAAAAAGGCACAGCTGACAGTGAAGCTGGAGTAGAGGGTAAAAAAGACCAACTGGTGAGAGAGGAAATGGATGCAACAGCTGACAGGCTGAGGGTGAGCGAAGACGGACAGGTAGAGGAGGAGGGAATAAAAGTGACTCTTAATCAGCAACCAAGAGATGAAGAAGCTCTGAGACAATTTCTCACAATCCTTACCACTGTACTGAACACACTGTCTTCAGAGAAAGATTAAAAATATACTTTATCCTTCCAAATTCATTCATTAGTCAGTCCACCTGGGTCTCACAGCATATTGAAGGAGGAAACCCATTCAAAACTGGTCTAACTTTATGAAGCATTGTTATTCTAATAAAACAGGAAAGAACAAGCAACTGACAGTTACTATCCCCGTTTAAGAAAACCACAAAGAAGTTGGAAAGAAAAAGGATTTAATAAAGGCTCAGAGTTCAGGCTATTGTTGGCCTTATGGGGGCACTATTGTGGACCAGTCCCACTGCACCAAAAGCGGCTGATAAATGGTGTTTATCTACAAACGCATACAATGATGAAGAATGTTATCTTACCCATGGTGTGCTGCTTTATTATTGTAGTTTATTTGATGCTAGATTGCGTTTGATATGATTTTTTTCATTATTAAAATGTTAGATAGCTGATGAGAAAATGCAAGCAAGAGAAATTGAAAAGAATTTAAGAATGACTAAGAACTTCTCAAATAAAGGAAACCTGTGTGTCTGTCTTTTGTTTTTGTGTTTGCTTTAATGTCCTGGTGTAGTTCCAAAGTATGTGGCCGCCTTTGAGCGCAAGCGCTTGGCTGTCGTTCAACCGTGACGCCACACCTGGCTGGCGTACAGCCGCTGCTACCTGGGGTCGCCTGTTGAGCGTTGGGGAGTATAGGTGGAAATAAACGTGCAGAATGCTGCAGTACTGGTTTGTATGCATGGGTGTTAAAGGGCGAGTCATAATTCATTTCCGTGTGTGCCTTTTGTGACTTTCGTCGCGTTGTAAGTATATCACAGCGTGACTGCAACTCGTTCACTGACTTATCCGCCGAGCTGAGGACAACCGGCGGAAGGAGGTGAGTGGAGATGCCCGTCAGGCACAAGTTTATTAGCGGTATCATTTATGTTCCGAATGACAGCAGCTGCTTTTTGTTTTGAGAACGGGGTGGATGGATGCCTGGTTTAGTACATGTACTTGCCTTCAGCTAACTCTTTATTTGGACTCTTCTCCTTTACTGTATTGCACAACACTTTTCGGTGTGCTTGTGTTTGCGTTATGAGCGACGGAACTTGCCTAGTTTAGCGGTTGGAAATAATTGCTAAATCCTTCGGATATGACTTTTAACAGCCTAGTCGCGCATAGACGGGTTCTCGGTAGCAAATAAAACAACCCGGATTTCTTAACTTCAAATATCTTCTACAGAAGTCACTTGTCTGTAGACACAATCTGAAAACGTTCCATAAGACTGACTCGTTTTCTTGAGGTACCTTCAAATAATTAGAACTGTTTAAGTTAAAACACACGGACAGCTCTCTATACTCAGTCATGGTTTGGGTAACCGCGGTTTCGTCGTTCTGTGTGGGAAGCGTTTGTTACAGCGAGTGTTACATTGCAAAAATCAAAGAGGAGACGGCGTACTAATTATAGATGAGGCGGCCTCGGCTATAATTGGTATCTGCTATGAAGTGACCCTGTTCTCGCTGACAAAACAAAAGCATTTTAAAAATCTTAAGAAAAAGCTTGATCTCTAGCCTGGCTCTAAGGATTAGTCTGACATGAAACTACGCAATGCTTTGCATATCTACTTACTTGTCCTCAGTGCGTTAAAAAAAAAAGAGTGGGGCACGCTGGCTATAAACCTCAGGCTGATCATCTACGGTGTCTACAGATTGCTTCCTTGTAACCTCTCTGCCCTTTCATCTGTTTATAACTTGTAACAATGTAACCAAACAAGAAGAAACAGTAACAGTGGATGCTGGTAGAAACTCCGTCTGAGGGAGGCTGCAGGAAATATTCAGACAAGGGACAAATTGGAGGGAGGGGGGGATAAATAATAAACCGCTGCTGCAGATGGTCCCTAATGTGTAGATTTGGGCAGTTGTGATACAGTTTGTGCCATAAAGGCTGAACATGCCACATGAGTTTGCTTCAAACTTTCACAGACTGCTCAGCAGTCTTGTTTGAAAAGAGGCTTTTGAATTAAATACAGCTGTACAAATAGATTGTCTGTAGCTAAAACAATTAGTTATATTCACACCTTATCCTGTAGTGAAACCTGTATACCATGATTGGGGTGATGTATTCCCATTCCTCCATCTGTGGGGAAACAAGGGGTCACTAAGTGGGTTGATCATAAAAGTAATGGGTTTTATGCTGTGGTCTTCAGTCACCACATCTCAACCCAAATGGGATTCCATACAGTGTTTAACAGCGGTTTCCTTCACCATCATCAAAATGCCAAATCGAGGCATATCTGCTGGAGGAATGGTGTTCATCCGTTTGTGCTACATTCTATTACTAAAGACCTGTAACCAGACTGAACTGTTTCTACTGTGATCAAGTAGAGCTGACACTGACAATTTGTTGTGAACTGTAAGTAGTTCTCAATGTGCATCTCTATAGAATATGTTAAAGGGCTTTTGCAGCTAGCTTCACAGGGTTATTTACAGCAGAGCAACAGTGTTCAGTAAACTGGATCTGATACATACAGAGTGAATGTATGAGACTCTGACACAACAACACACTCGTGTAACCTGTGTCCAAGCCTTCTGAATCATTAACTATTGGCTGAATTATTTACAGTTGTACTGACTCACACACCAGCATAATGGATGGAATATCACGTATGTGTTTGTGATAGGAAATGCGGCTTCATTCGAAGAAGAAGAATATTGTTGTGGCTGTGCTGCTTGTCATTGGGGGATTATACTTCATTAACCATTCGGACTTCCTCCTGGCTGTAAGAACACACCTACACATAGAATATTTATTTTCAAAACTGTACAGCTAAATTATACTTGAAGGTAGACTTATATAAGTCACAGTCCCTGTAACTGCACTTGCTTTCATCTTGCTTTACAAAGTAACAAAGGTCATTGTCTCACTCATCAACGTGTATATTCTAATCAGACAATAAACATGCTTTTGTCTTTTCGGTTTGTTTTTGTTGTTGTTGTGTTGCAGGTTTTTGCAAGGTCACCTGAAACGGTTCCTCATGTGTTAACATGGCAAGCAGATAGGCTGGTTAATATGGAGTCCTGGATTGAGCAGGCAGATTATCTGACTTTCAATGTGTCCTATCAGCTGCTTGCCGGAGTGCCGCCCACTCAACACAGTGAGTCTCCACAATTTGTTCTTATTGTTATGATGTGGTGGCTGCTGTCTCATCAAACCATTTGGAAAAAAAAAAAAATTGTAAAACTCAAAACGTCACAAATAATGACAGCACATGCAAATGATAGTTTTGCCACTGTCATTTGCATATTCCTGTTTGTATGAGCAGTTGTGCCTTATTTTGTATTATTTTGAGCTTCATGTCATGCATTTGTTTTTATTTCAGTGATAATTATCCTTTTTTTGTTGTAATTTTATTCACTCACACTCTGAAGGCTGCCATGCTGAATTTCATGCCATATTAATTTATTGGTATCAGAAATATTTTTTAGCCTCCGCTTCGTGTTGCGATTTGAAATTGAATAAAACCCTTCACTTTTTTCTTTTTCTTTCGGCTTTAGAGTATTTATCTGTTGGATTATCCTCAGTAAAGAGGACGAAGGGCAGCTATCTGGTCCCCACATTGGAATCCATCTTCTCCCAGTCGTCTCCTGAGGAGCGCTCCTCCATGGTGGTGGTAGTGTTGCTAGCAGATTTCGATGTCAACTGGAGAGTCACCACTGTGAAGGCGATCAAATCAGCATTTGCCTCCGAGTTGGAACAAGGCCACCTTTTGGTCATCCATGTTCCCCAGGACTGGTACCCTCCTATTACAGGTGCAGCTCACACGTGATTCCCCCTAATATAAACATTCATTCACATACAATTTGACTGTTTTGTTGTTGTGATACAAATCTGTCTGGTTCTCTGTAGGTCTGAAGAGGAATTTCAACGATGCTCCTGAAAGGGTAACGTTCCGCTCCAAGCAGAACCTGGATTATTCTGTCCTGATCCACTACTGTGCAGGTCTTGGGCGGTATTACCTCCAGCTAGAAGATGATGTGTTCTCTGCAAAAAACTTCCTCACAACCATTAAGAAGCGAATTGAGGAGCAAGAAGGAAAGAAGTCCACCTGGGCAACATTGGAATTCTCTGCCCTCGGCTACATTGGTAAACTCTACAAATCAGCCCATCTTCCTCTTCTAGCTCGCTTCCTCTTCATCTTTTACCAAGAAATGCCCTGTGACTGGTTGATGACTCACTTCCGAGAGGTGATGACTCAGAAAGAGACCATCCTTTTCAAACCCTCACTGTTTCAACACATGGGAACTTTCTCCTCATTTCAAGGCACATACAATAAGCTGAAAGACAAGGATTTTGAGGAGGATGTCTATACTAATCCATCAGCTGAAGTTTACTCTGACATGTCCACCTATCAGAAGCACCTCCCCAAGCTGGCATGGGATGCTGGCGAAGGATTCTTCTGGGGCCGCACCCCAGAAAAAGGAAATTACCTGACTGTGGTGTTCACTGACCCTACAGTGGTGACAGGGATATTTGTAGAAACGGGGTCAGGAGGCAAAGACATCCTGGAGTCAGGTGAGGTGGAGATGGGTCACAATGTGGTGGCCACAGACAAAGAGAAGAGTTGTACAGAGTTCGAGTCAGTGGGAGCCTTTGAGAGTGGAAAGTTTAAAATGCAGGAGATAGATAAAAAGTACAGCTCAGTCTTTTCATGTCTGAAGATAAAGGTCACAGCTACTCAGAAGGACTGGTTGATCATTAGGAAAATCAGAATCACCACAAAGCTGACTGTAGCTCATCAATAGACATAGATGTTAGTTCTTCCTGGCAGATTAAAAGCTATTTTGGTTAAAATATGCCAAACGGAACTTGGGACTTGTGTGCCTTGTTAAACTGTTTTATTTATCAAATATCAACTAAGTGCTCTAAGCAAACTGTAACTTTGAAACAAGTTTGACCAAACTCTGTGATGACATGTTGTCTCTTCACAGAATCAAGAGCTATAAGCAGACAACCAACTCCATGTGTTGTATGCATCTGTTGTAAATGCATTTGGGTAATTGCACTGTGTGTGAAACTGCACTCAACATTAATTCATTGTTTTAAAATGAAGAAGAGAGAAGTGGCTCGCTAAAATCCATCTGCTTATTATGAAATTGATTAATTGATTGATTGATTGATTGATTGATTGATAATACTTTATTTATCCCGAGGGAAATTGTTTTAAAGGCTGCCAGTCGATCCAGCGCCATCATGAGCACCCCTTCTGACATACATAGAATACACAAACATAGCATTGGGAAGACAGGTTAGAGAGGTATGAAAAAAAACAATGGAAATACACAATACATGAGGAAGGAGGAGGAGAAAAAAAAGAACTCCTCCCAGACTGAGCTCCTAGGGAAGAGCAGTTTGAGAACAGAAAAAAACACTGCAGCAGGCTGGTCCTGCTTCCCAGTCTTTTGGTGCTGGACAGATCCACCTGAGTACTTCGGGTTGGAGTAAGCGTTTGGAGGCGTTGGGAGGGGGTGAGTGCGTGTCTGTGTCAGTGTACATGAGAGAGACCTATTGACCACAGGTTTCAATAGGTGGTCAACTCTTGTGATGGCTGCCTAAGTGCTTTTGCTGACATATTACTTGTCTCCTTTCACCAGTATCAGGCCTACTATGGTTTTTCTCCCTGCAGCCAGATTCAAACCTCAGGCCAGATCTATAAATGGTGTACGTCTGCCACATATTACACTAACTACACAGAGAGGATGAAAGATGTCTGATCCCATTTGTAGTCTGTTCTATTTTTATTTTTTTTTTAATTGGGATTTTTGCTTTATTAAACACCTCAGCTCCCTTTTCCAATAAGTACATATGTTTCTATTTGATTCTAGGGAGGTGATATGGGTAATGGGTTAACAAGGTATGTTGAGTTTTCAGTATCACAAAAGCAGTACACTGTGATTTTTCTGTTGCCTCACTGGACGAAAAGTCTGGATTCAAATGTGCCAACTGAAAACCTTATTTGGAGTTTACATGTTCTCCGTGTGTCTCCGTGGGTTCTCTTTGGGCACGTAGCTTCCTCCCACAGTCCAGAGACATGCACGTTAGGTTAACTGGTGATTGTAAATTGGCTGTATATGTGTATATGTGATGAGACGTCATCCATTTTTTTGTTGGTCTTGTGATGGACTGGTAACCTGTTGAGGGTGTATTCTGCCTCTTGGATTCAGGCTCCCATGCCCAAATCTAAATATGATAAGCAGTTATCTTGACTAGATTAAATTTATATTGCACATTTAACTTGCTTCAGACCAGTTTACACTCAGGTGTTCGCATTAAACTAGGCTGAAAGAAAGCATGCCAAAGTATCCGTGGGTAAGATACTGAATCCATGCATTTATCCAAGTGTGAGTGTGTGTAAATGTTACATAAAAACCACTTGAACATTGATGTGTAAATGGGTGAACAAGACATGTTGTATAAAGCGCTTTGAATGCTCGAGTAGATAAGCGCTATATAAGAACCAGTACATTTACCATTCCACATGCAGAGCTAGCCACTGTGGCAACCAGTTGTGACTAACGGAGCAGGCAAAAGTAGCTCTTTCTCTCTGGGAGAAACTGTGCATCCCTTAGCCAACTGTTGAACTGCATTTTTTAACACAAACAACAAAGATATTCACTGAAGACAAAGTATGTCTTTCCACTGGAGGTATTTCCACTGAAACCTGCATTCATTCAGTTGGCGATGCATAAACTGTATACATACCTTTTTTTTCTGCATGGACTTGATTTCTGTAAAGTCTTTTTACAAGGCTTGAAATGCAGCTAGACAAATCTGTTACACTTTTAGAATATATCACAGATAATCATTGAGATTAATTTCACTTTGATTTGGCTAAAAACTACTTCATTGTAGGACAGTGTGTAAAGTTTATAGTGTAAGAAGTATAATGTGCTGGAGTAGATTAAAAATATTTTGTGAGGCTGTCCCTCTTGTTTTTGGGGGGGTTATTTTATTTTATTTTTTGCAGTGCCAATTTTGCTTTCATGGTCTCATGCCCTGCTTCTGGATTGAATTATGAATTACCCAATCAACCCATTTAATGCAACAAATGAACACATACCCCGTCTTCTGGGAGCAGCCACAGATTCCAAATTACTAAAATCTGGATTAACAAAGGAAGAGGTTAAACACCACAGTATTTGTCAAAACGCTGGCTTCATTCATTCATAGTTTGATATAGTGGGATATGAAAATGGGCTGCTTACAATTTCCCGTTGATTAGCTTTATAAAACAGAACCAACTGTATACAAGGCTTTACAAATGTGACAGACTAAAGCTGCAAAATGCTGCTGAACTTATCCCAAAGTCTGACGGAACACTGATGAACACTTCTAATATTACTAACCATCAGTGTGTGTGAGAGAGCAATGCCTTTCATTCTTCTCCATCATTCAGTAATGCTGGAACTCATTACACTGGTCAGCTGACAGAACAATAAGAGATTCTTTATTGGAGTGTCAACTTGACAACATGTTTTCAGAGTAGAGGTAAACCGCACAGGGGAAGTGATGTAGTGAGCAGTTTGAGTGCAGTTTCCTTTTTATAATTTACATGCTGGAAATTGATTCAGTACAACTGGTCAACACTGCTACTGTTCAAATGTATTTATTTTTATATGTTTTCTGATGCACTGAGAAATAAAGGACTGTTCACAGGTCTTGCTGTATGCTTCTCTGTCTCTGCTTGGATGCTTGTGATAGCTGGCTGACTGCTTTTGCTGACATATTAGTTGTTTGTCTCCCCTCACCAGTATCAGGCCTGCTGTGGTTTTTCTCCCCAGCAGCCTGATTCAAAGCTGAATTCTTTTCAGTTGCAGAGCAATGGCTAGGCAGCCTGTCATTTCCTGTAGCTTGTTCTGTTGCTGCCTGCGAGCCTGCCTGGTTCTGGTTGATAGTTCTATCACTCCCAGTGGTGGACCACTTCTGAGAAGCTGGTCGGACTTCAGCTGCAGCAGACTGGGTGCCATCATTCTTCAGTACTTTCAAACTGGTCTGAAAGGGATTGAAATAGAAGCTAAAATATTTAAACTCACTATACTTTTTAATGGTACTGCTGTTAAATGACTGAAAACAAAGTACTT
>VURO01029920.1:27974-41563 GCA_015108175.1 Pelvicachromis taeniatus | reverse complement strand
TCTGTTTTTTGTGTTTCTTTTTTTGTCTTTTTTTTTTTTTTTTTTGGTATAAGGATGGATCATCCTTTTTTTTCTTTTTTTATTGAATGAGAAACATCACACAAAGTATCCGCGTGGGGCAAAGTAGGGAGGCGATGCTTGAAGTCTCCCCGCCACCCCCCACCCCGAATATCTCCGCTATCACACAGACGACACATCCCGACTGGCTGAAGAGGAGGAGGAGGAGGTGGGGGTGGAGGGGTGGGGGGAGAAAAATGAAAAGTTGAATGGCTACTAGAGGACACCTGGGTGCGTCAGGACAGGAGGGGTGACAAGAGAGGAGCGGACGAGTCGAGCGAAGCGCAGCGCGGCGGTCTGCGAGAGAGAGGGGGAAAAAAGTTGGGATCAAGTTGATGCACCGGAGGGGATTTCAGCTCCGCCGTCTGCGGGACAGCGAGGGGGGAAGCGCGGAGTCGGCGCTGTCCGTGAGACAGTGTAGTGAGAAGGGATTTACCGAGCGAGCCGCGTGTGAGAGACAGCGCGCAGACACGCACACAGACAGCGGGACACGCCGACTCGTCCCGCGGATTGGAGACCTGAAAGGACCGAAAAACAACCGCGCAGCGAGCTCTTTTATTTTCTTTTAATATGTCCACAAATCTGGAGAAGTCGTCATTAGCAAAATAATATTTTTCTACTTTTACTTCTATTTTATTTTTTACTGTGTCACTTTTTATCCACCGCTGTTATTTTCCCAAGAGGCTCAAAGTGTGGCACGCCAGTTCCAAACACACCGACGGTAAGAGCACGCAGACTTTTACAAATAAAAACTGCTTCACTGGGCTTTTATTTTTATTTTTTTAATTTCTTTTTTCTTAAACGCAGAGAAAAGAAAAGCACATGTCGCAGTTTGTTCGCTCATCCATCGCGCTGAACTAAGCCCGGCGTTTAAATGATTAGTTAAAAGACTGCCGTGGACTTTGCAGAATCCACGACCAGGCGCTCTTGTAGCGTGGACAAAGGGCTGCGCGCAGCCTAAATGTTTATTCAGCAGCAGGTTACACGGAGACACGAAGACAGATTTGTGACCCTGAGACAGAGAGTCCCTTTTGCATCCCAACAATCGGCTTGTCTTCATAATTCTTATCACTCGCGGTTTCCTGCAGTTGATTTGTTCCCCAGTAAAGTTTACTGGAAAATGTCCGCGCGCTCGCGATTCGTTCGAGTGGAAATGCTGTGCGAAAATCTCGTCCACGATAAAAAAAAAAAAAAAAGTCCACGGATGATATGATTTGCATGATAATTCACTTCTATTGTGTTTGTCGCTCCTCAGCTGATTTGGCCAATGAGAGGAGCAAAGATGTCCCCCTGGTTTATTATTGTCACAGTCATTGTGTGTGTGTGTGTGTGTGTGTGTGTGTGTGTGTGTGTGTGTGTGTGTGTGTGTGTGTGTGTGTGTGTGTGTGTGTTTGTGTGTGTGTGAGGCCATGGAAGTGAGCAGTACACTTGAAGAAAACTTAGACAAACAAAACTTGCTTGCAGTTGAATGAAAATCTTATGCTTGCATTTATCAATTAATTCAACAAAAACAGGGTGGTGTTTCCTAGAATGAAGCTCATTCTGTGACTGGCAAAGAAACGAGGAAAGAAGAAGGTGGGCAATAATATGCAACCGTTCAGTAACTGAAGCACCCCGGCCATTGTCAGAGCTGACAGGCTGACCCTTGGAAAGCAGCATGATCTTCTAAGTCTGCCTCTAGCAGCAATAACACGGCCCAGTCTCATGGGGAGTTGTGAAATAGTCACGAAATGTGATTCATTATTTCGTGTGCATGGGGATGCATTGTTCTTTGTTATCCTTGACACATAGGACTACTTTAAGGTTGATGTACTTTAATTGGAAGTATGTATCGTGCCAGCACTTTCTGAAATTCCTATGAAGGGATTGGCTCCCCAGGGAAACCATTTTATTTTGGTCCAATTCATCCTTTTCTTCTTACTCTAACCATTTAATTTTGGCCACCCGTTAGTTTCAAATCTTGTTTTGAAGCACCTTTTTTAGCCACAAGTGGGTCAGGGTATACAAAAACAAAAAACTGCTAATTAGTGCTCAGCAACATCCAAGAAGTCCCAGAATTTAACAAAACTGGAGCATAGCTTTCTTGGATGGGCTTCTATTAAAATTAAACACACAAGAATCTTTTCACCATCAGGCAGGGGTCAAATTTTGTTTGTCCATCCATCTGTCCGAACCGCTTTTATTTTACACATTTCAGGGTCACAGAGGGGCCGTGGAGCCTGTTTCACCCCGTATTAATAGGGTTAAATGCAGGATACACCATGGACAGGTCATCAGTCTGTAGTAGGGCTAACACAGAGAGTCAGACAATTCTTCACGCTCACATTCACACCTATAGCCAATTAGAAACAGCCAATTAACCTAATCCCGGTGAATCTGAATCCAGTGCTGCCTGTATGCTAAAAATGCACAAAAACATTACACATGAAAACAAGTGTAAAACCATGCTGTGCTTCATTTCTATCTATGCAAATAGGCATGACATGATGTGCAGATAACATGAGTCACTGAGCACTGGGCATGGCTTCTGCACATGTACGCAGCAGTAACATGATTACAGGCAGAATATAACACCTGCTTGCACAGAAAGGAAAAGTCAGCAATGAATGTAATTTGTTATCCAGGTTGGCTTAACAACTGTTAGTCAAAAATGATGGATCATGTTATAGCGACATAACAAATCAGGGGAATACTTCTCGTGACCAATTAAGCAGCAAACGAGGTCATCTTGTGTCATCTTTCCAAATATAGCTTTCAAACAGAAAATGGTGGGGCAGCAAAGTTCAAAAAAGTTACTGGATATTAAAATGCAGAAGAACTGTGAATTTTACCAAATGATCAGTGTCGATTTAGTCTACATGGCTCAAAGAGAGTCCATGGTAAGGATAAAGAAAGTAGTCTGAATTACTGCAGCACCTCAAGTGCAATTGGATGATATAATGATAGCATGAACATCTGGGACAAGCTTTAACATATTTTGGTCTTTGGGAGATTTAATGAGCATTGTTGTCCTTAAATATATTGTTCTATTAGTCACAAGGATATCCATCAGCCTTGATTTTGACCTTTACGGTTTCTCTCGTAATAAATAATAAATAGAAATCAGTCGACTGCTTGTTTTTTTTTAGCATTTGGCCATGACATCAGCATGTCAACCTGCACATTTCACAATGTGCTCTCATGACTCACCAGCTTGCAAAAAAAGAAAAACTAAATGAATTCCCAGTTTCACATGGCCTTGATTAGTGAAGCTTGTGTCATTAAGAACGTCACTCCGGATTAGAAACAATGACTGTGAGAACAAAAACAGATATCGTCAGAGGTGTAACACAACTATCAGTAAAAGGTCAAGAACAGACACTTGATTCCTTTCTACACTTGTCCAACCAGAAACAGGGTTACCTAAACTGCAGGAACTTTGAGCTTTAATGTGCAGACAATTCCTCTAATCCTCTGCCTAATTCTGGTAGCATTTAAATTATTTGCTCAATGGCTGAAAGATGCGTAATTAACTGAAAAGACTCACTGGGAGAGTAGCAGCTCATGAGGAACTCATAGACAGTCAGAGTGATACGGTATCCTTACTTGCAAACTAGATAAACAAAAGAATGAATGAATGATCTGAGTCAATGTTTGAGTTTTATTATGCCCGACATCTCTGCCGAGTAGATGTTTGGTGGGTGGCCAGTGACGTACCAAAGCTAACTAATTAAACATGCATGCTGCATGCTCAGAAGTGAGACGACAGAGTTGGGAGTGATACCACTCTGGAGTTAAAATAAAACAGAAGTTGTTTTGGTTCTTACCAGAACAACATTCATTCATTCATCACTTGCAACACAAAGAAATGCTTGTTCTGATTTTTGTTTTTGGGGGGTTTCTTGCCTTAAAAAAGAAACAAACAAAAAGCTTATCTTAACTAGCCCTATGGTTTCTGGGATTGGCTCCCGTCCCTCTGTGACCCTGAACTGGATAAGCGTAAGAGAATGGATGGAATAAAAAAACAAAACATTGCTGCAGCATGCTCATGGAAAGAGCCTCGGCAGTGCTCGGTGCCGGGTTTATTGAGCAAGTCAAAAATACACAACAGTCACAGAACAGATTACAATGTTTACAGTTGTGCTAATGTTTACGTACATTGTTGTCATCTTGGATTGTAGTATGTGTTGAAGTTGGGTTGGGTGGGTCTTCTCCAACTGGAAATCTGACTTTAGAGGGAGCCCGGTTGAAAATTCCAACTTCCGCTTCAAATAAAATGTAGCGTTATTCACATTCCCGTAACTCAGATTCTAACTAAATCTCGAACACTGGACCTTCAGAGGAGCATCGGTCTTTAAGTGATGACGTATGAGCCCTGCTTCCAGGTCCAAACTACTCCACGTTTATAAAGGATGTTGTGTTTTTAACATGTTTTAAAACTGTTTGCCTTGTTTGGTATCATTCTTGGTATGGTATCATTCAGCACAACCTCACGTGTCTGAATTTACAGTTATTTTTTCATTTTGACATACTGTGTTAACACAACTCTAAAATCAGACAAAAAACATAAAATCGGAGTAGAAAAAAGTAGACAAAAGTTATATTTTTTACTGTAACAACCACAAACATGTTTAACAAATCATTTTCATCACTTGAAATGCAAATAGAAATCGTAAATTTTAAAAACCTATGCAAAGGTTTTGCAAACAATAAAGTTTTATGCAGCTATTTACCTAAAAATGCATCAACCAGGTGTTCTGCATCAAATAAGATGCCGCACAAGGTATTTGTGCCACTTCAAAATATAATTTTTGTCCACTATAAGATAAAAGAAAACAAGGCTGATACCTGCAGGCCCGACAGCAGGAGGTGTATCACTCCTCCTGTTTTCCACCTGGAGACAGTCTTTACACTGCACACTGCCTCTTTTTGGCAGCAACTGTGGCTCTCAGCATTGTTCTGACACACAAAAGAAAACTACTGACTACACAACACACTAACTACACACTCCAAACATGCTACACGTCACAAATCTCTCACATTACAAAACTCACTCTCTCTCTTTTGCTCTATCGCCAGAATCACTCCTAAAACTTCCCCCTCTTCCTAAACAAGCAAATGCCATGTTGCCATATCATTTTTTGATTGGTTGACGTGGTATATTTTCCCACCAATAGGAAAGGGTGAAGGGTTTTAGTTTTGGATTTTACTCGAGCACTCGAGCTAAGAAAACACAGTTTTTACTGTTTCTTCCTGCAGGAAAATATATCCATAGTATTCAGGAGAAAACATTGCACATATTTATATATTATTTTTTATCATAACTCTGGGTTTACGTGGCCTGTCAACACAATTTAAAAACTAGTATATAGTTTGAAGTCTGCACTTTTAACACAAATATAGACACTCAGGGTTGTCTTAGGTTGACATAGCATCTTGTTGCTATGTCATCTTAAAATGGTCATGTGATTGGTTCAACTTGACTACTTTTCTTTTTTCTTTCTCTGCCATTCAGCAGCACTCTTGCAATCCCCCCCGACCCCTGGAAATGATATTGTGCATTCTCATCAGGTCAGTTCTTGATCTACAGTATTTGTCCACACTCCCCACTCCTCTGTCAACTTGGAAGTGAAGCTAAAAAGCGTTATTAGTAAAAACCTGCCAAGCACTCCACATTAGCAGACGTTTGATATTTCATAAGATCTTTTTGTTTCCAGCTGCAAGCTCCTGCTGATGAGTTTCCCCTCGTGATAATTTGACTTAATCTCCTCAAAATGGAAAGTCCTTTTTTCAGAAGATAACTCATAATGCAGTTTGATGTGATGCTGAAACAGGATGCTTAATATGCTTAATTTGACTGTTTTTGACCATCTTCTCGCTAATATCAAATATTAATGAAAACGTGTAATAACATTCTTAGAAATGCTTGTTATTAACATTTTCCAAGAGATCCTCCAACTCATGAAAGGACTCAAAGACAGAAACAAATGCACAAATCAGATTTGTAATATAAGTGAAATGGCAGATATTTGTGTATTGACGTGTGACCATTAGGTATTCAGAGCCTTATTTAAAGTAACACTTGAGATTTGCTTTTTAAAAGCATGCATGTAGGTTTAATGCTGGAAAAGAGTGGCATACTGCCCTATTAGTACAGTATACAGTATGCGTAGTAGTACACCTGTCTCAATTTCTTAGACAAAACTAGAGCACAGGAATCGGAGTACGGACTGCCGTGGTGAGATCCGAGACTTGCTAATCTCCGTCTAATCTATTTTCCATTCAGCATCTCTGTTGAGAAGAAGGTCAAGAAGCAAACTATGAAAGCATTCAGGGCACATCTACATAATTTGGCATATTTTACAGTCATATTAATTTGTAGCACCTTCCTCTGTGACACTCTCCACATCCTTTTTTTCTTCTACAACTGCATTTTTTCCTCTCTTTGTTTTATTTTTTTTACCCCCAATTCCTACTCCTCCCTTTTTGACTGCTGGTGCAGCATCACTTTGTTTTTTCAATCTATTCCTCATCTTTCCTTTAATTTGAGAGAATGAGTATGTTAAGAGAATTAGTCTCAGATTAGCTTTCCTCTTGATGGGCTTTAAAATTAGAACAGGGCTGCGGGGGTCGGCGTATTGCGGTTCACAGTGTATTCGGTTCAGCTGACACTATTCTGGACTTGAAACAACACCAAACGACTGAGGACAAAAACCAAAAGGCAAATGTCAAATGTAAGTAATGAAACGGGAGGCTGAGGGTCCAAAATTCCAGCTATTATAAAGAAATTCACACTAACCTGTATTGACATATATATACTCTGACTTACAGTTTAATCTTTCTTTTTAGAAAGGGTGTACAAGTTGCTTTTTTTCCACACACCATGTGGCTAAATGACAAGATTTATACATGTCACGTATAAAATTTACATTTTCATGTCAACGGAAATTTAAATGGGGCAGGAAGGCCGCCTGTGAGGATGTGGTCATGCACTGACATGTGCAAGAGGTTAGTGGCTGAAAGTGACTGGCAGTGACTTTAGAAAACATTCACCGTTACCTCGTTCGTTTGTTTTTTCTCTCTCTCTCTGGTAGTTTTGGAGAATAATGCCTGTGCTCTACATTTTATATCTAAAGATGTTATCAAAGCAAGTGGAGACATTTGTTTCTGTCCGTCCAACATTCTCCGACACTGCAACCCTTCAAATATTCACCACGGGAAGAGGATATGTTTGTTAGGTCATGGATATGATTCAGTCAGCGAAAGACTTACATCACAGTCAGGGTTCAGGAGGAGGACATCTACTGCATCACCACATAAGTACATGTCAGTGTTTGAAGAAGTTAAAGCCAGCGACAACACGAGCTCTGCATATGGTTGCCATTACAGCAGCTGGGTGAGAAGTGACTGTAAGGTTTCAGCTTTCCTGAACGACGAGGTGTGTTGGAGAAGAAAACACGAGAAGAAAATGGAGCCAAACGTTTCCCTGTATTATAGATGTGCGTGTGGAACTATGACAGAGTCACTGTTTGTTTTGATGTCAAAGGTTGTTGGCTTTTCCATAGTGGCACATGGCGGGTTGAGGCTGAAGAGGAGGGGGTGAGGACAGTGTGAGGCCAGCAGAGCGGTCTCCTCTGTGGCTGAGAACAAGATTGAAAACGTGCAGATGTGACAGTCGTTTGAGCTCGCAAATTACAGCTATCCAGGCGTGAAGACTTTTATATGCAGAAGGATCTCTTAGAAAGAATGTTAGAAGCACAACACTGACTTTATTTTTTTTTCTCCCATACAGTGCACACAATCATCTGGGTGCTGCTGCTCTGTGGCACTGTGGTGAGAGCAGAGTGAGACCTGCGTCTGCGGTGGAAGAGCAACAACAGCAAGTCAGTTAATCTTGCTAAATTGGCAAAACTGCAATGTGTATCAAAGATGAGAGACACAAAACGAGAACTTACATTAACCTTTAACTGAAACTTGGCGTCTGTTACTTTCAGGCATCTAGATATATATTAAAAAAAAACATGGATTCAATGATTTAGACCGTTTTTCTTTTTTACTTTCAGTATTTTAAGGAAGCTTCCAACAAACGTTTACCGTCTTCAAAAAGTCACAAAGTCTGTTTACTTGTGTGCATATTTTTCACATTTAAATGTTTCAGACTCATCTTAATATTAGAAAACGATAATGTGCCCAAACACAAAATGCAGTTTTTAAATGATGATGTCATTTATGACAGGAACAGAAGCTGTCCAACTCTACCTGGCCCTGTGTGAAAAAAGTAACTGATTACTGCCAGAACTGTTGAATCAATAAAATCACTGAAACAGAACCTGTTTGACGAAGTTTGATAGGTTTAAAGATCTCAAAAAACAACACATCATGTCAGTAATAATTGACTATCAGTCTGGAAAGAGCTAAAGCAGTTTCTGGGGCCCCAGTGAACCACACAGAGAGCTATTATCTACAAATGGAGAAAACAGATAACAGTGGTGAACCTTCCCAGGAGTGAACTGCCTAACAAAATGAATCCATGCATGCATCATCGACTCATCCAGAAGGTCGCTTGTCTTAGCTAAGGTCAGAGTTCATGATTCAACAGTAAGAAAGATATGAATGCAAAGATAACATCCACGGGAGAGTTCAAGGAGAAAACCGCTGCTGACCAAAAAGAGCACAAAGGCTCCTCTGACATTTACCAAAGAACATCCTGATGATCCTTGATGATGAGTTTTAGGAAAATATTCTCTGGACTGACAAGACGAAAAAGAATATCAAACCAACAGTCAAACATGGTGGTGTGGTGTGATGGTCTGGGGCAGCTTTGCTGCTTCAGGAACTGGAAAACGTGCTGTAATTGATGGAATCATGAATTCTGATGTCTACCAGAAAAACCTGAAACACAATGTCCAGCCATCAGTTTGAATGAAGGTTTTGAAGTGGCCTAGTCAAAGTTTGGACTTAAATCCAATTGAGATGCTTTTCCATGACATTAAACAGACCATTCATATTGGAAAACCCTCAATGAGGCTGAATTAAAACAAATCTGCAAAGAAGAGTGGGCCAAAATGATTCATGAATCATTGCCAGTTGCTGCCGATGAGGAGGGTGAGCCAGGGCCAGGTAGGGTTGGATATCTATTTTACCATTAATAAATTTTAGAAAATGCATTTTACTCAGGTTTTCTTTGTTTAAATTTGTTTGATTATCTGAAAAAAGGGGGGGGAAAAAGAAATCAAAAATGTGGAAATGCTTAAACAGCACTGTATATGGACGTTATTTATTGGCCTTAGTTTCATATTTAAAGTGGAACAAGTCTCATATTAAAAACTACTATTAAAAAAAGTAAAAGACTAGAATTTGGTTTGATCGTAAAATTCACTCTTGATTCATTAATTCATTAAGCTGTCGCAGCAAGTTATTTTAACTTTTGCATTTAGTTCTTTATGCTGATTCTGTCTCCTCTTACACAGGGTAAGTAAATGTCAGCAGAATCTCAGCCAGGAGACTTCATCCAGGGTGCAAAATGCAGCCTCCGGACTACATCTTCATCTTGACCCAGTTCTTTTCTTATTCAGTCAGCACTCCTGGGAAAACACTCATTCTTACAGACATTCTCCTAATGTTAGAATGTTTGATTGTAGATCAAACATTGGAAACAGTTTTCAGTTGTTAGTAGATGTAAAGATGAGGATTTTTGAATGAAGCACGGCAAGCCAAAACAAGCTTAGTCTAGTCATTTCTCCTTCTACAGGTTAAGTCGATTTCTTGTTCATTTTCCTCCTCATCTCCTCTCATCAATGCAAAATGTATTTTTTTGGTCCACACCAGTTTGTCTCTTGGGTCTATTTGAGTCAGTGTATTGATTGAACAGAGACTGGATCTGGATTGCAACATCTGGACCTCAAGAGTTTTTCAAATTAATACCACTTTGAAAAATGGCCTCAGTACAAAAGTCAATCTAAAATCCAAAACACATGAAGTCCTGACCTTTTCTATCCAGTACAAATGACATCAGTAAGATGGTTTATTTAACTCTGATCATTATGGTTGAGCCTCACATTTTACTTTAGTAAAGCAAGTTTAGATATACCAAATATTGGAGTACATCTCTTACAAATATTGGGTTCACATATATACATAAAGTAAAGCGTAATGAGATTTGTTACTGGTTTAAAGAGAACACCTGACCTGCCACCTGCAAACCCATGCTTATTAGAGACTTCGACAGTGATGCCCCGCACAGAGGTCAGTTTTCCTTGATTAGCTTTCAAAATGAATCGATTTCACCAACAAACAAAAGTGATTGCTTGTCCAAGAATAGCTGTGGCTGTAATCGTTTGGCAGCAAGAAAGGTAATATATCATTTTCAGGACCAGTGGAGAAAAAAGTTTTCTGGGAAATGAAAACAGAACTTGAATGCAATATTTAAGGGGACCGAATACATATACACACATATTCTAGAGATGAAGTTAAAGGACTGAATTGAGGTTGGTCATCACCCAACTATAGAGCATCGCTGCACGCGTGGATGTACACAAAGTGCAGAAAACCATTAAAAACTAAATCAAATAAAATATTTGGTGCCTCTGATGTGTTACCAGGATGCTTCAGCCTCTCGTTTTTCTTTATTCTCTGCTCAGTGGTTTGGTGTCTGATATTTGTTCTTTCTGGCTAATCCAGTGGACTGATGCAGGCTTGAAACCTGCCACAAATACACAATGCACTATCGCCTTGCCAGTTTCCGTTTGGGTTTGTTTCCTCTAGCTCGTACACACTACTTCTCCACACTGTCACTGTGAGATCAGGATGAAGCACTTAGTTGTGCTTCTAGACTGAGTGTGAAAGATATATCCCTCTGCAAAAGCAGATGACAACACTAAAGCGTTTTCACAAAATGAATCAACAGTATTTTAGTAATAGCTTTAGATTCTGCCGGGACTGATAAAGACTCATATTGAATATCCCATGGTAAATATGGGTTTACCTCGTGAATGTTTTATGCATGGTGTTCAAATGCCCCGCGCTTCACACAGTGGAGAAGAGAAACATTTGTAAATCCTTAAAATGTTCCGTTTCTTTTCATAGGGGTGAATTTTGTAGTATGCGGCGCAGAGGCAGCAGCAGAGAGCACAGTGGGTACAAACTGGGTCTCCCCACAGTTTAACTGTAGAAGAATCTGTGTGTCTAATGACCATTGTTCTTCTTTAACCCTTTCCCACAAGTGAAAGTCACAAAAACTGAGCCACCAAAACTCTTCATCTTCAGCAAAACTGAAGATGAACAGAAACCTGTTCACGGAGTCTCCATCAAAAGTTCACAGATCACTCTTTATTCAGTGTTGTCCTCTCTGTCACTCTCCCTTTCTGAGTACAAGGTCACATCTGGATTAGCCAGAAAGAACAAATATCAGACACCAAACCACTGAGCAGAGAATAAAGACAGACCAGTGTACCATGCGCGGTACACTGGTCTGTCTTCGCCATGTGTGAAGAGCAAAGTGCGGTTATGGGAGGGTGTGGTTCTTTCCATGAGGCTGATGGAAATAAAGCGGTTGTTTTTGTTTTTGTTTTGTTTAAAACGTTGTTTACAAGAAGTATTATCATGCGAGAGTAAATAACAGCACAGATCATCGCATGTACCTGTACTCTAGTAAAGGGGGTTGGTCTTAATGGGACCCATCGATGGGGGCGTTTCCAGAAGCGCGTTGCTCACGGATATTTCTCGCGCTACAGACCGTTGGGTGGAAGCACCGGTGTCGGGAAAGTGCTGCCTGAATAAGTAAACCGAACTGTCCCTCCTTGTTTTATAGCGAGGTAATTACAACTGACTAACTAGCCGCTCCTCGGGGAGCTGGAATGACAGAAACGCAGCATAATCGGAACCGCGCGGTTGTAATGACTGGGGACTAGTGCGCTTTGGCACCGGAGGGAAGCACCAAGCTTAATTGAAGAATTGAGCACCAACAGGCAAAAAGCAAGGTGCAAGACGGTCCGTCTTTCTGTTAACTAATTTGCAACATGCAAATGTAGAACACAAGGTGGAAAGTGTTCGCGTTGTGCTCAATTTGCTCACCCCGAACCGTGCCAATGCTGGAATGGCTTTTGGCTCTGTGCTTTGTGATCCTGGTGGTCTCAATCTGGCCAGGCTCCAAATATTTTTGTACCGAGAGCCAGCGCGATGCTTTGCTTCAGAGATTTGGAATTTTACAGCAGGTGGCGAAAGGCAAGACGAGGAGGTGCGTCTCGGAGCGAGAGGGGAGCGACGATGCCCAGTCGACCTGCGTGGGCGCTTTGACCGATGAGAAGCCACGCACAGTGGCGCTAATATGTAAACCTTCCGCGCTGGCAAACTACCTGCTGAAGCACTGCTGGACTTTCAGTAACTACTCACCGTGTGTCGGCTGGACATGGCGGTCCAGCGCCTTTCTCCAGAGTGTTTACGAGGCGTGGTGGCCGTACGAAAGCCCGGTCCAGTTTGTGCGGGATAACCTGCAGCTAAGTGATGACGGACTGGTGGCCTTGGACTGGGCTGTGCCATCCTACCAGAAACGTCGCAGGACTTCGAGTCACTCCATCAGTCCGGTTCTTCTCATCATTCCAAACTCTTTTGGGAAAATCACTAGAAATGTGCTGAAGGTAACTCGTGCGTTATTGGCATGCCCTGCAAACTTAACTGGGTATAAAGCAGCATATTGTGGCGAAAAGAGGAGGGTAGTAGTTTCTATACAGCGTATTGACAACAGAAAGCCATTTGTATCTACTTTAGAGACAGAAGTCATGCCACGAAGTCCTCAGCAGATGAATCTCAACTCATGTCGTGAACTTTTACGGCTGCTGTGTTTCTCTTATCTGTGTCACAGCATGAACCAAGCATGTTACAGTGTTCATTCTGTCTTCATTGGGGGGTTTTTTGCATCAAAAATACAAGTGTACCATTTTGAGTGTTTCAGGAGCTAAATAGCAGGGCAAATAATTAAAAATAAAATAAGTCCAGAGACAAATAAGGTACTTTTAATGCACACCTTTGCACAGTGTCTTTAAGCTAATCAAAACAGAATTGCCTCGTTAATTAAAAAGAGCAGATGCCAAATAGCCATTTGAGCTTAAGCCATGGGAAGCTGAGTTGAAAGGAAAGAGCAGAGCAGTGAAAAGAGCAGATGCAGCGGCTGCGCCAGTCTTTCAACTGCTCTTTCAATACACTGATTGAGGTAATTGAGTGAGGGATTACAAAGCATCGCTTGACTTGTGAAGGTCGGGGAAGTGCAAGTGCTGCTCCACATGAACGCTTGTTGGTTCTTTCACCGTTCTGGCCACCTGGTGTCATGCTTCATTTCATACTGTTAGCTTTCTGTGAAAAGCACTCACAGGCTTACTGTCAGCCCTGTGTCAGGAGTCTGCAGGAATACTCATGGAAAATCTGCCTGACATTAAACTAGGGCAACTCTTTTAAGGAAAGGATAGAGAGTGACAATAAGGAAGAAATGATAAGAAGCAAAGAAAACGGAGAGTGCGACCTGCAGGTTTATCAGAAGGAAACGCTTCTGAATGATGTAG
>VURO01029920.1:17295-27954 GCA_015108175.1 Pelvicachromis taeniatus | reverse complement strand
TGTAGAGATGAAAAGTAACTGATCGGTGCGGCATGCATTATTTTTTTTTATTTTTTTTTTTTTACTGGCAGCCATTATCAGAGTATAGAGTATTTACAATGAACCCGGTCATTTACGCTTGGGAGAGCTGGAAGCTGAGGGATGTGCACAAGGGATGTGCACCAATTAAGATTGCTTCTGCTATTGGTGAGACTTACTATGCATAAAGCCGTCACAGTCTCTTTCTCTCCCTCTCTTTGTGTGTGTGTGTGTGTGTGTGTGTGTGTGTGTGTGTGTGTGTGTGTGTGTGTGTGTGTGTGTGTGTGTGTGTGTGAGAGAGAGAGAGAGAGAAAGAGAGAGAGAGAGAGAGAAACCAAGGAACATGTAGATTCTTTTATGGGCTTGTGGTTCCTGTCGCCTTCTCTTTAACGCATCCCATTCCAGAGATTTATGAATTTATGAATGAGCCATCTCTTCATCAATTATTCATACTTTTACTCACAGTTTGTCTTAGACCCTTTTGTCTCTCTCATTCTGGTATGGTTCATATGCATAAAGCATTGTTTATCATATATATAACTTTTGACTGGCTTTATATTCAGGTCCGAGTTTTAAATGTACTTACATACCTCTTCCCCAGCTGCTGGTAGTTAGTTGCTGGTGGCTGTTTTGCCTTGGAAGCAGTGGAAACAAACTCCACCCACCAGCCCTTTTAAACCTTTTCAGTTAACAAGTTACATCTTGCTTGTTTAAGCTGGGAGATTAAAATTAAGAAATATTATATTGTGGTTTATTTCTTGGCCTGGTGCAGTGACATCCTGAGTGTTTGACATGACTGTGATGGACTCTGCCTAAATGTAAAATGCTCTAGCACATAACCCCCACCCACAGTAAAGTCAGTGCAGCAGCTTTTGTGTTAAGCTATGCTAGCCATCAAGAGCAAGAAGCTTTATATTTGAAACTCCAGGAGTATCAGGTATCAATCTTTGGCAGCATAACATTTTGGATCAAAGCAATTTTTTTTAACTAAACTGTCACTATCTTTATTTTCTATATCAGCCATCTGCACATTCTTTTAATTAATTTTATCCCCTTTTCATCCAATAATGAAAGTATACAAATATATATGGAAATGACCCCATATAATTATGTTCTTAAGTGCTTATGATACATCTTTTTTTTTAATCATTTATCATTCCTGAAGAAATGCATTACATGGGGGTTTATATAATGTTTTGATGACATGTAAATTATACTTTAACTCTCTTTTTTCTTTCAACCATTTCTTTATGTTACTGTTGAAAACCAGCTTTCAGCTTACAAACTCCTTGGATGGAATAGCTGCGTGGCCATCACTCAGTATAATGTGTGGAAATTTTAATATCAACACTCATGGGTCTGTCAGTGAGGGATGCAATAAAACCTCAACATTCCTGATTATGGAAAAAGAGTATATTTATCAAAAAGATAACCAGCAGTATTAAAAAAAATATGAAAACATCTGCATAAATGTGCTAAAATCCTGAGCATACTGTTCATCAAATACTTTACTTTGTTTTTTTCTTGTGAAAAAAATGGATCTGTTTTCCATCTCCCCCATCTCTTTTCATAATTTATAGTTCTGTGTCAGCGCAGTGAGAGAGTCCAAACCATCTCAGCCTTTACTCCCAAAGTTTGTCTCCAAACTGCTCAATCTGAGTTATCCCTGCAAAAATCTGATTTCCATCTTTTAAAGGTGTAAGATGTGCATTTGTCAAGATATGTATAAAGATGCACATATAATCTCACCGGCTTCTTCAGTAAGTGCGCCTTGGTAATACCAGTTTTTGCCAACAAGACATCCCCGACACCACTGCACCAGCAGCAGCATGAACTTTTGATGCAAGGGAAGATGATTCCATGCTTTCAAGTAGTTTACTCCAGTTTCTGACCCTACTGTCTGAATGTCGCAGCAGAAATGACGACTCATAAGAGTAGGCAATTTTTTTTCCCAATTCCAGTTGTCTATTCTTGGTGATTTCTACAAAGCGTTTCTTGTTCTCAGCTGACAGGAGAGGCGCCTGGTGTTGTTTTTCTGCTGCCATAGACCGTCTGCTTCAAGTTTCAACATGTTGTTTGTCCAGAGATGGTCTCTTGCATACCTCGGTTGTAACAAGTGGTATTTTGAGTTAGTGTTGCCTTCATTTCAGGTTCAAGCAATTTCCCGTGACTTCTGGGGAACTGCTGCTCTCTGCATATTTTCTCTTTTTCAGTTCATTCTCTGTAAATCCTAGAGATGTCGGTGTGGGAAAATCCCATTAGATCAGCAGTTTATGAGCTGCTGATTTACTTTCTCAAATCAGTGCGTCCGGCAGCAACAATCATGTAAGACACTTTCGTCCCCATTCTGATGCTTAGATTCAACTTCAGCAGGTTGTTTTGACCATGTCTACGTGCTTAAATGCATTGAGCTGGTGCCAGGTGGCTGTACAGCACTGGTGCCTAATAATTTACCAGTAAATGCATTAGTGAACAATGCAGGATACTATTTTTGTCTCAAATTGGAAAGGGTGGGGTGGATTTGAATGGGAAATTAAAACTTTCTGAGCAACATTCATAAAGTTCTCAATTTAATGTAACGTTACATCCACAAATCGGTTTCACGCCTTGATTGTGTTGGTTTTTGTAAAGCAACACAGTTGCATCATAAACTCACCTATTTCTTCCAGCACAGGCATTTCTTTCTCTAGTGTTTGTATGCTTTACTCCAAACAATTATGAAACAGCCTTTCCTTTGATTAGAGTTCATACAAATATTTGGTCATAAAACTGCCAACCATTTAAATGAGGATACCACAAATTGGGATTAATACATAACAAGTGCAGCAACTTTATATAATTGTAGATTTCTATTTTTGATTTAAACATCAGCACTTTGCAGACTAAACCTAGACTAATAGCCGAAAATGAATGGAGGTATATATACCCCAACATGGTAATATATTGCAACCAAAAATTATTTATAAGTGTTGACGTTCTGTACATGTGTCTGCTGCATAGTATTTTAGCAAATTGTAAATCAGCGGACATAGTGTTGTTTCTTCTGAAGGGCTTTTGATCAAGTGGCATTCCTAATTGAATGTGAGCACCGCTGACCTTTAGAAGCCTTCTGGTATTAATGTCTTTGTTGCTGTGTGAGGACAAGGGTGTTGCGCAGTGTGTGCAGCCCTGGGTGGAGGAATTTGTCACAGAGCTGACAGTTTATCAGCACCAGCCAAAAAGTGCTGGAGTGGCTGATGCGGTACAATTAAATGTAAATCTCTAACAAAACCAACTGCATGGAACGTGTACATTTGATCTAACACGTGCTTTGCAGCGACTTTGAAATCACTGAATTTTTCGTGATCGAGTACCAAATGGTAATGCTGAGGCTAAAAACGTCTAGTCCTGTTGAGTTTTAATGATGAAGCTTTTTTTAATCGTACACTGCGCCTGCGTTACTGTGGGTAAACTGCACCGTATGATGTTTGTTTACACTGTACGACTGGAAAAATATCTTAGTAGGCGGGCATTCTCCTAATTTAATCACAGCCGGAACACTCATTGTTTGTCACAGCTCTCATATGCTGCTGAAATCGTAAGATCGGTTTGTGCTTCTCTGCATTACCGGGAATTTAACTGAACCCAGAAGTGATTTATATTCATGTGTGAATATTCCTTTCTCCTCTGTGCTTCTATCAAATCCTGATGATTTGAGTAAGAGGCTAATGAATGAGCAAATGAATGATGTTCTGGTATATGAACTCAGTGCACTGAGCTAGTAATGCGTCTGGCACAGTAAATACTCTTTTCATATAGACAACGACGAAGTGGCAAAACTGCTACTGCAGTCTTTCTCAGCTGGTAAATATTTAATGCTCTTCCCGCAGCCCGTTGGGATTTCTGCAGATTTAAAGTGAAAGGTCATTTAAAATCCAGCTATTTATTTGCACAAAATATACAATAATCTCACCGTCGTCCCGAGTCACAAGCCTCTGTGTGTGTGTGTGTGCACTCTCCTTCTCTTGTGCTGAGATAAAGGATTAGAAGCACTGCAGATTTAGAGGGAAGACAAATCTTCTCCCTGTGTTTCCAGACAACATAATGGGTCATTTGGTCTAATGGTAATATTTAGAGACCAGACTGCAGCAATTTCTCATTTTCAGTCCCTCTCTCTGCATGGGGAGCTTTTCAGAGTAATTTAGAAAATCACTTGTCATTTGTGTTTGGCTCTGAATCAAAACCTTCCCAAAGTTAAGTTACCGTCATATTTTTCCAGGATACATAGTAATGAATGAAGGCTGAGGTTCACTTTTTTTTATGTTGTTTGTTTGTCATGTAAAAAGGAAAGTTAATGAACTAAGAACCTATACTAAGAATAACCCATGATTCAGTAAGTTATAGACCAACCAGTAGCAGCAATAACTTGAGTTATAATTGTGTATAAAGTGGCGTGTACAATTCTAATCATGAGCAAATAATATTATTGCACAGGGGCAGCTATTCAATGCAGTGTGCACAATTAAATTCCTTGCACATAAATTCAACAACCTGCATGTGTAGATTACAGCAGCCAAAAAAATCCATCATGCATGTGAGAGTGTCTGCTTGGTGAGTGCCGCAGCAGATTAAAGGGGAAATTATGGTTAAGTGGTGGTAGTACGTTGGCAGCCTGTTGGCAGTCTGTTTGCATGTTCAGACAGTGCATCTACCTACAGACAGCGTCTGTTGTCAGACGGGGATAGTGTCATAAATATGTCGTGCAGTCTGTCTGTGGGCTTCTGCTGGTGATGTTGTTGGTCTGTCAGCAAGCTGCAGAGAAGAGAGAAATCCTAACATACAAATAGCGATTCTGGTTCCATTATTAAATCGTTTTTTGATTTGATTCCTTATTGATTAATTTATCGATTCTCATTGGAGAGTCACCACCATTGCTATATCAATGACGTTACATTTGTGTAAATAAATAGTGTGTTGTGTGGTCATGTCTTAGTGGTTGGAGGTATTTCCACTCTATATTCTAATCAATGTTAAGCAAAGAGCAATGCAGATGTGTCTGTTCTGGGTGCAGATTGTACTTTACCATCACTCTCTCATCATTTTTTGCAATAAAAACTAAATCCTGTCTGAAAAACAATTAAGTGTCTTCTACAGCCACTGTATGTGCTTCTCATACTGTTTATCTTTTCTTTCTTTTTTAAAATCCTTGATAGGGTTTTCTTCGTGCTTCTTCCATTCCTACTCAACTCCACAGTCACAGCCTTCCCTGATCAAAAAGCTTTTGATGGTGGACAGCACGTCCACATACGTCGTCACATTGTGCAGAATGCATTTGAGATTTTGGAGCACTGCACAGAGGCACATTTGCTTTGGTTGAAAACCCCTCTTTGTGGGCCCTAGATGGGCAAATACCTATGCAAACTGATGCAATCATAGTACCTTAAATAAATAAAGAGTTAATGCTCTCACAAGCAACTGTGCTCTCAAAGCTAAATTCTGCTTGCTCTGATCAGTCTGAATGTAGACAGTTTGGAGGGCAGAGCCCAACGGAAGCATTAAATCCATCCATTGATGTCAGTATTTCCATAGTTACGCTGCAAAAAATAACTATTGGCAGTTAATTCAGCAAAGTTCATTTTTCAAATTGTGAACAGATATGGTATTAAAGAGCCCTTATGTTGCTGTCATGATGTCATTCCATTTTACGGTGTAATCTGAGTGTCTCAGTCACAAAGCATTGTGGCATTGCTGGTTTGAAATCACTGTGAAAAGTCTGATTAGAGCGAGCACTGCCTGCAAGAGCGTGAATCTGCTGTGGCACTTGCCAAGCGGATACTCTTGTAATGGATTCTTTGTGTAGTTGGCTGCTGAGTTCTACGTGTGTGGGTTATTGAATTTACATGTGAGGAATTTAACTCAGAATCAGAGAGACTTTATTAATCCTAGAGGGAAATTGGGTTGCAGCAAAATATACAACAAACATCAAGCGCTCGTATAAAATGAGGGAAGAAACAGAGATATTGATAGATAAATATTAAGATAAATAGATAAATATAGAGATTTTAGGTATAAATACAAAAAGACAAGTATGTGTGCAAATATATGTTGTGGTGTACAAAAGTGACAGGGTGTGTTGAGGTGGGATTTATTCTGTTCCACATGTGTGGATCTGACCAAAGTGGATGAATTAAAGAGTCTGATAGCAATGCGATAGAACAGCCTCCTGTGACGTTCCTTCAGACAGCGAGGTTGAAGGAAGCTGTTGCTGAAACTGCTCTTCAGACTGTCCAGTGTGTTATGGATGGGGTGGGAGTCACTGTCCATGATTACCAGCAGTCTTGCCAGCATTCTGTCACCGATCACCTCCTCCATGGTGGCGAGCTTCATGCCAACAACAGACTTGGCCTTCCTGATGAGTTTGGTCAGTCTGTTTGCGTCCTTTGCTTTGATGCCTGCACCCCGGCACGCAACATTTTATAGAAGTGCTCACACTTGCTCATCAACAGTTTATGTGTTTAATTAGCAGCACATCACTGCTACTTACCTATTCATGCAAAGTCTCAAGTACTACATTTGTTATCAAGGAAAACCTATTAAATCAAGAAGTTATGTATTTATTTTCACATCAACTATCACCATTACAGACAAAACATTAGGGCCTTGTTCCTTTGGTATCATCCTCCAGCCTGTCAAAAGTCTGATTCTAGCTGGTGTTTCTGTAGAGAACAGAAATCCCAGCTGAGTTGTTAGATTTGCAGAACCAGCTCCACAAAGTACATCCATCCCTGTGAAGTACAAGCACATGCAGATATTTTTAACTTGATGCTAAAAATCACCTAGCGACTCTTTCTCTGGCTGGGTGTTCCCACTGATGTTCATTTAATTATGCTACATTGTGAAGGCACAGGCTCCAAAAGTCATCTCAAATCTTGACTGCCAATTGACCTTTTCTGTTGGGAGCTGATAATTGAACCTGTAAGACTGTCATGTGCACTTTAAACAGGGTTAGACACTTAATACACACTAGGCTTTCTTTAGTTAATAAAACCAAGAGACTAGGAAACATTAATTCAGCTGGTATTTGGGACAACAAAGGATGACTGAACTGTGTGTAAATGTTTCATTTTTTGAGACGCATTTCCATGCTTATATATTTATATCTGCTTTGTTTCTTTCAACAGTTGTGTGAAATGGCACTGTCCCGTGGCTACCTTCCAGTGGTATTCAATCGCCGCAGCCACAACAGCTGCCCACTTACAACCGTGAAACTGCAGCAGTTTGGTGATCCTGCAGATCTACGAGAGGCTGTGCGCTACATTCGCTACCGGCAGCCTGCAGGTAGACTGTATGCAGTGAGCGAGAGCTCTGGGTCGGGCCTTCTGCTGTCCTATCTGGGGGAGTGTGGATCTTCAAGCTACGTGACGGCGGCCGTCTGCCTGTCTCCCATGTTCCGCTGCCAGAGCTGGTTTGAGAGTGGGCTGTGCTGGCCCCTGCAGTGGGCGTTGGTCCTGTACCAGAAAATATGTCTCAGCAGGTACAGATAGGAGGGATAAGAACCAGTTATCCATAGTTTTTACACAATGTCAAAACTGCTGGGACACACCCGCCTGTTTGGTAAAAGTAGTAATGCAATCCTTTGCACTCCAGCCATCATTTGAATGTCTTCAAGTTTAATGCCAGATAGTTGCTGTGCTATCAGATGCATAAATCAACGTTTATTTACAGCTGCCAGAAGGGCGTAGAGTATAACACCAACATGTGAGCACGCCTCGCCTAACCCTGGCTTATTGGCCAAATCGCACCAATCCCTGCTTCTCCACAGTGACCCAGGCTGTCAGTTGCAGCTCATAGGAATGTTTCCTGCCTGACATTGAAAAAATAATCGGTCAACTTTACTGTCATAACATGACATTAATGTGAAAAATCAATACTACCAGAACTTTTCTGGCCCTACACTGTAAATGTTCAAGTTGACAAATTGTAAGATTTACATGTAGTAGTTCATTTAAACTAGCTATGTATTGCTTACCTTTGCTTTAACAATGAACAATTTTTTGTTCTTCACCTCCCAGACTGTGGCATTATTTACCCATCCCGATCAAAAATACCTGTCTGTACTTTGAAAGCTCGCAGATCCTGGCAGCAGTGTAAAGTGAGGCATTTTCTACAAGATGCAGGTAGCTGGCACCGAACTGTAGCTCTGGGAGAGACGTCGTCACTTTCAGGGATTTGAATAAAGCTGCCGGGGCAGAATATGGATCAAGAGAGATCCAAGTAGTTTTGGCTCAAGACGGGTGAAAAAAGCAACACTTTTGGCCTGCAATACTAACGACTGTCCATTACGAACCATCATGATGGAGTAATGTTTTGCCTACCAGAGCAGTGTTTTACACTGTAAAATCGAATTAGTTCCCAGAACTCAAAAACACTATGCAAACTAGTTGCCTCAAAAAAAGTCTGGGCAACTTATTCCTTTGGAGTATTGATAGTAAAACAGTGGCCTTAAGTAAAGAATATTACCACTTGGGTCTTATTTTTATAGCTTTTTCTTCATTTTGTATTGTTTAAGATGATTTATTCATATCCATATCACAACAGCAAAGTAAAAAAAAAAAAAGCAGATAATTAAGTGAGTAAAATCCTCCATAAAATAATGTAAGAAGCTCATCTGATCATCTGACTGCTAATTTGTCTTGTCCATTCTGTTTATTACTGCATCCCTAGAATTTAAATTTTTATTTGTTAAAGGAGGGTAAGTGCAAGTATGCCATATAATAATATCCTTTAAAACGGGAATGGTTTCGTGGGCCGAAAGGGAGAAAGGGACTTGTGTGACAAACAGACAAATAAGTACTCACAAACCTTCAATTGGAGAGGCGCAGACAATTTGGGAAACAGTGATGTCACTGTAGCAACAAATAGCTCGCTCAGTGTTGAGTCATTGATTCTGAGAGACATCGTGACCCAGGCAAAGTTTCTCAAATTAAGGCCAATGAGGAGTATGAGACCCATGCAGCTCATCAGAATTGATTCACTGTTTTTTCATTTGTCTTTCTAACCATCCCTGTGTGTGTGTGTGTGCGTGCATGCGCGTGTGTGTGTGTGTGTGTGTGTGCGTGCTTGTATTGATAGGTACAGGACTGTGCTGGCTGAGACCCTACAGACAGACACCCTGTTCTCCAGCCACTCTTTGCGTGGCCTGGAGGAAACACTGTTTTGTCAGCCTGGATATCCTGACTCTACACCTGCAGCACCAACAGGAAATGTCTGTAGCAGCAATTCATCAGTTACCTGGGATGCTTACTGGGAACACAACGAACCCTTAAGAGATGTGGATGAAGTGGCTATTCCTGTTTTGAGCGTGTGTGCTAAGGATGACCCTATCCGCGGAGACGCCCAGTCCACGGTGCCCTTGGAACTTTTTGAGACAAATCCACATTTTTTTCTCCTCCTAACTGACCGTGGAGGTCACTGCGGTTTCTCCACCCAATCTGAAGGGAATGCTGCTGGTGCTGTGGGTGCAGTGGGCTCCATGGCTGCATCAAACAGAGGGATGGAGAGTCACTGGAGCCACAGAGCTTCACTGGAATTCTTTAGGGCAACCACGGACTTCTTCAATGCAGAGGAGAGAGCGAAGCAGCTTGCTTCAAGGAGGAGGGGACTGGGAGGAGCTACAGGAGGAAGGTTTTTTCGCCACCGCAGCGTCAGTACATGTAAAAGAGTGCCAGCTTGTTCTCATAATATCCATGCTATTTACAACTGGCAGAGATCCTATACACGATGAGGAAGATTAATAGAGATCAAAGGTACCCTGTGGAGTTTCTGTGTAATCACATTTAGCTATTCAGTTTTAGTAAACCAAAAAGGGAAAAAGTTTTACTTTTACATTCAGATACACTTTAGTCCTCATCAGAGCTGACTTTTCTGCTGACTCGTCTTGCCTCCCTTTGTTCATGCATTGTTGTATTATACAAGGATTATTATGATGCTCGATGCACATGTAAATGAGTGGAATGGTATAATGCCATATGTGAGTACATGTGCCCTGTTGTTTATGTATGTGAACTCATAGCACTGCTAAAACCTAAAAAAGAAAAAACACCACAGGGCACCAGTGACATCTGACTTTAATTCTTCTAATGTTTTTTTCAGATTTGAGGTGTGAAGGGCTCAAATTGTTCTCTGGACGTGTGGCACTCACTTGAAAGTGTTATGACAACCAAACTTTGAAAAGTGCTGAGATTGTCAAGCACTGAGTTGATGTGTGTGTGCATGTGTGTGCGCATGTGTGTGCACGCGTGTGTGTGTGTGTGGATGGTATTAACATCTTTGTGGAGACCAAAAATTGGATGTTTACTATACTCATGGGGACCGACATCCCTTGTGGGGACCAAAATCCCGGTCCCCATGGGGTTCAAGTCATTTTTGAGACTCAAAATGTGGTTTTAGTGTCAGGGTTACAATTAGGTTATGGTTTGGTTTAGGGTAAGGGTCAGGGTTAGCCATTCATTTTTGATGGTTATGGTTAGGGTAAGCGGCTAGGGAAAGCATTTATATATATATATAAATACACACACGTGTGTGTGTGTGTGTGTGTGTGTGTGTGTGTGTGTGTGTGTGTGTGTGTGTGTGTGTGTGTGTGTGTGTGTGTGTGTGTGTGTG
>VURO01029920.1:0-17275 GCA_015108175.1 Pelvicachromis taeniatus | reverse complement strand
TATTGTTTGTTTGTGGTGTTTTGGGTGTGGGTGTGGTGTGTGTGTGTGTGTGTGTGTGTGTGTGTGTGTGTGTGTGTGTGTGTGTGTGTGTGTGTGTGCGTGTGTGTGTGTGCATTGTTTTCACACTGCTATCGTGACCCACAAACCATTAGGATAGAAAAATGACAGGCCACACAATTGCTTTTATTTGTTATGTTTAACAGCGAAAAAGTGACACTGAAAAATTGACATATTATGAGTATATTACTGTATTATTTTACAGACAGATGTAGGTGCGCTTAACGTCAGCTGTTGTAGAAATTTCTCTGTTTTATTAACACGCTTACTTTACGTTTACTGGTCCGATTTGTAGCCACATTTGCTTTGACTTTTGAAACTTTACTGTGTATTGTATTGTATTGTTTTTACTGCAAGTATATTTATTGAGGAATAAGACTTATGCCTCAGGTTGTAAGTTTTCATCTCTTATCCTTTTACTTCGCGCTGCGAGGCTTTTTCTTGAGCTGCTTGGGATCTACAGGTGGCTATTGTTTTATCTGAGTAGGAGAATTTTGGGTTCATACTTCTACATGAAACAATAAACAAATAAAAGTCAGTATTTCTTTTTCCTATTAATTAAGGATAAGCCAAGGTGCATTATAGCAGTGAGCATAAATCAGGACATTAAATACCGCCGTGCACAACCGATTGTCTTGTCTTTATAGAACAGGCTGTGCCCACGTTTGATGTGTTATATTATGTGACAAAATGAAATTAAAAGTATACTGAGTGAACCAAGATGACACGCTGCTGGGTCTGAATTTAATAACCATGCATCCTTCTACTACAGTTCAGTAGATTCCTCTTTAATAACGATATGTTGCA
Source organism: Pelvicachromis taeniatus (assembly GCA_015108175.1). NCBI lineage: Eukaryota > Metazoa > Chordata > Actinopteri > Cichliformes > Cichlidae > Pelvicachromis > Pelvicachromis taeniatus. Next base: position 16,411 of record VURO01029920.1, on the reverse strand, counting down.
TGATATTATGTCTTGTTCCATGTTGCAGATTTCATTAAAGCTGTGACCTGTGGTCTTGTCAATCTTTTTTTTAATCAGTGCTCACAGACACTATCTATTATGGTAAAGTACCCATGGCCTTTCTGTGTGTGTGTGTGTGTGTGTGTGTGTGTGTGTGTGTGTGTGTGTGTGTGTGTGTGTGTGTGTGCGTGTGCGTGTGTGTGTGTGTGCGTGTGTGTGTGTTACAATCACTGTAGCGTTTGTCCTTTCATTGAGCCTTATCCACTCAGACAGCTGGAACCCAGCAGTGTACACACTGAAAGACACAAAATGTGTGCTGGCAGACACATTGTCAACATACAGCCTACAGTCAGAAACGCACACACAGATAGAAAACAGAGACATACAGGAAAACAAACAAGCTGTTAGATATACATTGTTCATATCGATGCATAAGAAGAGTTTCATACTAATCATGCATCCGTTTTCTTCCACATTGATTCCACATTCAGGGTCACTGGACTCTATCCCACCTCTCATGGGCCGAGGGGCAGAGTACACCCTGGACAGGTTGCCAGTCACATGGAGACAGGCAACCATTCACATTCACCACTTGCACATCTTTGTGGGGAAATTACATTAACGATGCTGACATGAAGAACATGCAAGCTCCACACAGAAAAACCCTAAATCCTGGATCCGAAGCCAAGACATGCTTGCTGTAAGGCTACAGTGCTAAGCACCTTGCCACTGTACCACCCTGGTTCATTTCCCATGATGTAATAAATAAAAGGTCTATATTTATCGGATACTAAAAATCAGATTACTATATAAACATTCTATACTAGACAGGAAATATCAGTGCTCAGTAGCGTCAGAAGAAGTCAGGTGACACACAAATATGTCTGCACTATAGAAAACATGAGATTTTAGTTAGTTTATTTTACTTTTATCTTCAAGGTAATTTTTATTAGTATTACTAAACTGCATTCATACCTCTCTGATTAAGCATGCTTTTGTTTGGCTTGAAATCATTCTAGATTTAATTACACTACCCAACATATGGTGAAAGACACTGACAGGAGATGTGCCCACTTAAAAAGAAGAAAAAGGTCTGCCGTTGCTGCTGATATTAAGTCAGATAATTTATGACCAATCTGTTTCTTCGCAATAAACGCTGACTTTCACTGGCCTCCAAAAGATTAAACCATTAAGATTGAACTGCCCTTTCCCACTTTGCTTATTTAATTCTGACCCAATGGTGTGCTTCAGTAATAAGAGACTGATTTAATTAAAATGATTGATATTCAATTAACAGAACCTGACATATACATTGCTTTGATTATACTAAATCATAGGCTCTCTTAAGGGCGGCACACTTAGTTTCTCTGAAGAGTATATGTTTGTATTTTACTATAGTGTTTCTACCACACAATATTTCTGATAAAATCAGTTCAGTAATTTGCCCAAGGATACTTTGACATGCAGACAGCAGCAGAATGACCTACTCTACCTATAGAGGAAGGTTTCTGAAGCCTCCTCAAAAATGGCCTCAGTGGATAGGTGGTGGTCAGCAGGGAGAAAAGGCTGAGGTATGCTGAATTACACAAGAACTGGACTGAAATTCAGTGTCAACATGTCTGATGAACTCATGAATCCAGATTTGAAATCCAGATCTTCATATGTATATATGGAGGCGGTCAGGAAAGAAGTACAACAGTCTGCAGACATCTGTCAAACACGGCGGAGGCTTTGTCACAGTTTGGATTGTAACTTCAGTAAATTCAGCTGTACGTAGCTAACACATAGCTGAAGCCTATCAGGCAGGGAGCCTGCACCTCAACATCACTGAAGTCGTGTGAGCTTTGAATGTCCTATAAGAAGAGATCTATTCCTGAAGGGTGCTTAAAGAAATGACAAGAAAGTTTGTCTAAGCTTCGTTAGGCTGTGTTGCAGAATAAAGGTCACACCAAACTGTACAAACTCTGTCTGCGCATTTCAATAATTCTCTGCACATCATTCCCATTTTCCTAGCAAAATGTAAAGAAATTAGGAGTGAGGACTCAAGACTTTTGCGCAGCATTGTATGTCAAATTCAAAATTGCACATGCGTTTAGTCAGAATAAAATTGAATAAGCCATTTTCTGAGATATTTCTGAGATTTTCAGCAGCTAGACTGAGAGTTTCAGCTCTGGAGGGTCTGTAGTGTCCTTTAAGGTGAAGCACAATTTATTCGCTTTAAACTTTGTATAAATTCTGCATTGGAAATATTCGGGCAATTTAAAAAAAATAAAAGGTACAGTTTCATTCTTTGTAAGAGACGTACTGTGTAAACAGGGATTCATATATTTGCTCATTTTTAAAAGTCATAAAGTGCAGTAGCAGTGTGTGCGGTCAGGGTCCACACACACGTCTTTTTTCAGTTTGCTGTAATTCCTGATTCCAGCTCCAGCACGAGGTCATCATAAGTTTTTGTGCTGAACTCTAAAGCATAAAGAAGTTGCATGGCACACGTGAGTTACAGCAAATACAGTGAACATGCTACAGTAGAACAACCCCGTTTTTAAATTAATATTTGGAACATTAATAAACACTGGAAACTGAAATATGATATAAACAGAATATAAAAAGAAGATGGTGGGTTAAAAAAAAAAAAATCTAACAAAGCAGGGGAGGAACTGTCTACCACAGTATCTCTGGTGTTTTATTTAAGTTGTATCCTTATGTAAACATCCAGGACGCAAGAACTCCTCCACTATAAACATACCCTGTGCACTGTATAACTCTTTTGATGCTTGCAGTGAAACAGAGAAGTGAAGAGACACTGATGCATTTGTACTCCTTACTTGTTGATTTCCAACCAGACCAAGTACGATCAGAGCGTCACTGACCCTTAACCTAAACATCTGTTTTGTGTTTTTTTGGCCAGATGGTTGCATTTTCCTCTATGATCACATCTACTTATCTTGGCTCTGAAAAGAATCCAATAACGTAATGCTTTGAGCAAAAATATCTCTAAAGAAAGTGGATGAAACTTTAGGCTTTCCTGCTTTGTTCTGTAAAATACAAGCTACACGCTGAAGGGTATTTCATATTCAGTCGAGAGTCAAAGACTTGAGGAAGGTGATTCTCAGTGTTTTGTCTCTCCTTCCATGCTGATTCAGGGGGGAGTGGTTAAATAATGAAAACCTGCAGTGAGTCACATCTCAGCTGTATAATGCTTTTCTATTTTCATAAATTTGTAAGAAACAGAGCCTCCACTCATTGTTGTACCTGATGACCTCCTTCTTGATGAGGCTTCAGTGAGCAGGTGATGGATCAACCGAAGGACCAGATGCATCTCTCGGGTCCTGTTTCTGGCCTTGTTGCATTTTGTTTTGTATTGGTTTTTGTGTACTCCAGACCACTTAAAAAAAAAAAAATTTACAATAACGTCTGGGTGCTTAGAAGCAACATATGAAGAAATTGGGGCATTTGCTCAAGACTTTTGTACAGTCATGTGTATAAAATGTAATTGGTCAAGTACTGATTTGTAATTGATGTGCTGTTATACCAACGAACGCCCAGATTGTTTCTTTGAACACTGGCTCCATCTTGTGGAGCTGTACTGACAGCTAGAACTGTACCGCACTAATAATGTTTTAATACTCTGCAGCAATGCAGAGTTTTAAAATTATATTCATGAGCATTCATAAGCATTATATTCATGAGCACTTTATGGATTTAACAAATACTATATAGTGATTAGGAAATTGTACATGATCGGAAATATGTTATTATTTTTTATCACATGATATTATATTGAGGAATACATACAAATGAGCTTGTAGCAAAAGCAGAACTACTCTTCTTTTTTCAAAGGTAAATCAGTGCTTTATTTGGCCAGATTTGTGTGGAAGAAGTGAGAAATAACCTGAATACACCTAAAAGAAACAACAAGAGTCTGTTAGCAATAACAGGGCACACCACAGCTGTATTGTGGTCACATCGTAAGTGAGTGCAGCTTTACACCCAAAAGCCCATAAACAGGCCTCCACATTGCTGTTTTGCTGTGACCTGGTTTTCCGAAGATGACTTTACCGAGATCACTCGACCTACTTGTCCATCCAAATTAACCAATCATCTCATCTGACGTCGCCATGGAGACCTCCTCCTCCTCCTTTTCTCCTGCTCGGTTGCCTCAGTGACCAGCAGATGGTAGCATTAAGATTTCTGCCTGGAAAGCTCCACAGCACCTTCTCCAGGGGTTGACTCCGCTCTGAGAGATACAATGACGCAGCTATCTCTGCTTTTGGCTTGGAAACTGTCTGTATATTTAGCACCTTGTTTAAAATTAGAGCTAAGCACATGGGGAATAAATTTAGGTGGCAGTTTAAATAGATGTCTGCCGAGTCACACAAGTTGGACTCAGCACACATATGTCTGTAACAGGCTGAAAAGGGGAGTTAAACTTTCTGAAAACTTGGATATAAATGCTTTTAATCAAGTTAAGGCTGTGGAGTATACACACACACACACACACATATATATATACACATATATATATGTGTGGATATATATATATATAAGGGATAATTGTTACATATAAGTATGTCAGTTGATACAAACCATATTATTAAGGTGACAGTAAATATCCACACCCTCTGCTGAACTGGTTTTCACTCTGCAGAGTAAATTTGCCACAGGCTGAAAACAGACAGGACAGCAGCACCTGTGTACACTATAGCAATATAACTCATTTAATGTGTAGCTCTTCAAACTGAGCTCTAAATGACTTTAGTAGCATGATGCAATGAATGTGGTCTTTCTTATTTATCTTTGATATTGCATTTTGATTGTCGAAACATTTGTGTTTCATTCTGGTATTTTCAGATTGATTGCCATAATTTAAGCTATTGTTTGGTTTACATGCTGCTGTTTTTTTTGTTGTTGTTGTTCAAGCCTTGGTTTAACATTTTAGCATATTTAAAAAGCTCATGTGAACATTTGTGATGTGCACCTTGTGGCCAGATGTGTGAGTGTGCACCTTAGGCTGTAGCCCCTCTCCTAGCAGCATAATCAACTTCAGTAAAAAGTTTTAAAACATTTTTGTTCAACCATTACAAGCAAATGATTATTTACAGTGCTGACCGGCAAAAGACCAAGTTTCAAGAGTTATTCATCGCACAAGCAAAGCTTATTAAAATAAAGCTGCAAAAATCATTTGACTAAAATTACTGTGCGACTGTTTTGGCTCTGCAAGTAAAAAGCAACCGCAACTGTTGTCGTGACCAGTGTCAACAAGCATCATGTGGCCTACCAGTGCATATAGTAGACCCGTTTTTATTGGATCAATAACAATCAGAACAGCTGCAGTCAACAAATCGGTGGCAGAGGGGACATGGGTAAATGCGCTTTTATTTTGTCATCCACTACAAATCAACATATACGGAAAACTGTGTTTATTTTACTCATGCCTCTGAAACTACAGTTAAAGATTGCACTCAAAGGTTAAACACAATGTGGCATCATAACAAGACCCTCCAAAATATGTTGTTCCTGTGTGTGTCAGGCTTCATCAGGGGCAGGTTGGTAAGCTTTTAGCTTTAGTAGGTTCAGTAGATTAAATTTTAATGTAAATCTGAGCTCATCGGCTACTTAATTCCATCAGAAGAGGAACACAAATGCTGGGATAAAACACTTTGCATATGTGCCATTGATTCTGGTAATCTTGCTAAGAAAGACTACTTCTTCTTTTGACTGCTCCCTTTAGGGGAGGATCCTACCCCTAGGACACATTTCTGTCACACCAACCCTCTGCATGTCCTCCTTCACAACATCTATTAATGTCCTCCAACATCTTCCTCTTTTCCTCCTGCCTGGCAGCTCCATCTTCCATCCACTATCCCTCCTCTGCTCCTGTCCAAACCATCTCAGCCTCACCTCTCAAACTTTTTCTTCACACTGCTCCACCTGAGCTGTCCCTCTAATGTGCTCATTTCCAATCCTGTCTATTCTATTTTTACTATTCGCTAACAGTAAAAAACTTGCAATCTGTAAAAAGAAAGAGTAGACTTCAAACTTCGAAGCTTTGGAATTGTAATATCATCTGCACCGATTCATCTATTTTCCTCTGGTTAAGAGTGTTATGTGTCAAAAAATGCATATGTCTGAATCTGGGTCTCAAACCATAAAACCTGCATTTTCTACTTTTTGGTTTCTGCACAGTTTCTGCACTTTTCTTCTCCAACATGGATGGCAAAAAGTCAAAGTAAAATATATTATTATTATTATTATTATTATTATTATTATTATTATTACATAAGATATATTACTTAATAAAATATAAATGAGATATTTATTTATTTATGTCTTAATTATAAAAACTGTTTCACCCAGTTGTTTCTTTCCATTCATCTGGTGTGCTGTTTGTATACAGAAGCTACTTGATATCTAGGAAAATACACTTGAAACAGAATCATTAAGTCTAAATCCAGAAATCACCATCTGTCTTTGAATTTTACTTTGTTGTTGTACTTCAGTCTTGTACAAACGGGTATTTTAAAAATGCCAAATATTTTTCGAAACACCTGTGAAAGTAAAAGGAAGCTAACATGCCGAAAACCGTTTTCAGCAAGCTTCACTCCTGCTGTGGAATTTTCTTGTCATTCAAACCACCAGTGACGTACAAGTACCTCAGACTCAGGCTGCAAGTATTTGTGGCTCGCCTACAGCAAATTCCTCTACTGTCACATAACATGGGTTATAATGGGTGTGGCCGTTTTCTGCTGGCAAGTAGCAGCTAAGCTTAGCATATTTGCCATCTAATTTGTGCTACTTTCAGTCGTGCTGGGCTTGAAGGGAAACAAAAAGGGACAGTAGAGACATAAGAGAGGGAAATTGGATGAGACAGAGAGGGACTGGAAGGGTCATTTTGCGTCTCAGGATGTGTGGCTCTTTAAGTAGGTGCATCTGGATCTGTACATGTAGCATGTGCATGCGTGTCATTTTATGTGCACGATTAGATGTTGTTGGTAGGTAACCACCTTTCCTTTAGGCTAAACTCCAACCAGCTAATGCTGGAATATCTAATGCAACATGACAGTTAGCCTTGTCTGCCCAACTGTCTCTGTGCCTGTCTAAATAGCCCTGGCAACTAAAACCAAAGCATCTCCCCACAAGATCACAGGACAGTTTTTACAGTTCAGGAAAATGAAACCAGCCGTTTTTCAGAAGTATATGATCTCTGAAATAACTTTCATTGCGGTCGCAGATACAGGAATGACTTCTTTCTGCTCTCCACCTTAGTGAATTTGCACTTGAAGCAGCTGAGGTGAGATGGGGAGTGCTGCATTACTGTGTAGCTCTGAGCAGAATGACCCAGTTGGAGACCAATAGCACTCTGAGAAGAGACTTATTTTTAAATGTAAGTCAGTTTAACTGTATAATTAGGAGTATGACTTAGGATAGACCAGAACAGCTCAGAGGAGAGCAAAAAAGCAGAATCACAGGAATCACACACACACAAATAATAATAAGAAGAATAATAATAGTAATAATAATAATAGTAATAATAATAAGAAGAAGAAGGCATATGAGTAAAGAGAAAAACAAGGAAACAGCGGCTGTGGTTGCAGGGTTCAGCTGATCAAACCTCCATTTAATCTTCTCTTATTTGCGATCACTCTCTCTGCCTATAATGCTTATAATGCTATGCTGTTTTCACTCTCTTTCTCTCTCTCCTGGTGGATCCCATGGAGTGTTGTGCAAGGCAATGAGCTGTATGACAGAACAGCAGTAGACAAGGGCCGGAAACCAGCAGGTGGACTGCCAGGGCACAGCAGGGGTCATCTCTTCCTTCATCTGCAGCACACCGGTCCACCCTGATATCACCCCATAGTACCTTAATCTCCAATGGACTTGCCCTTTTCGTTCTTTGTCTGTCTCTTGTTCAGTTTGTGCCTCTCTCCATTTTATCTCCAAAAACATAGACAAACAGAAGAAAAAAAACCCCACATGTGCAGCAGTGAGGGCAGGGCCTTTGTCCCAAGCAGCCGGTTTGCTCTGTGTTACAGTGAAGACTTACATAAGCAAACATACCAAGAGCAGCTGCTTTCAAAACTGGCTCCATGATGCATTTTCTCTTTTACACAGCATGCACAATTACACATAAATATTTGCACATAGGTTACTGTAGATATTTCAAATACTGCAAACACACAAAGACAAAAGTTTCTACTTTAGACATGTGTGCAGTCTTATCACTGTGTCTGATAGCGAGGCGTCATCAGAGGATGTTTCCTTGCCCTTGGTGCCTGTCTGGGCGAGACAGCTCTGACAAGGGCCCCGGATGTGAACCGAGGGGGAGGTGGGGAAAAGCGACACAGATGGGAAATGAGGATGGATTGAGACAGAAAAGGAGAGAGGCATATCAGAGATGACGAGAAAGAAGTGGAGGGGAGGAAAAAGTAGAAAGGCATGAATGGGGAAGGAGTAAGAAAGAAGGAGCTATAGTGAGGGGTAGAAAGATAGAAAGATAGTAAGCAGAACCAATCTGGGCAAGCTGGTGAAATCCTTGAGAGATGGCACGTGTGCAGACATGCGCACAGCAGGCTTTCTTGGAAAAGCACCAGCCTTCTTTCTCACTTCTTTCACCGATGTGTGTCATCACAGTCTCGCTTGGCTGTCCTGCTGCATCTGCCCACCCACCCACCACCGCCACTAGTCAAACATGCTGGTGGTGCTGGCACTCTTCCTTTCTGCTCAGCCCTCAGTTTTTCATTCTTCTGCTCTTCTTCTCCCTCCAGGTTTGCTCTTGTCCTTCGTGACCATTAAAGAATGCCAGTGTGATTTCTGGATGTCCCTTTTCTTAATATGCACCCAACTTGGCTTCGAATGTAAATGGCACCTACAGGGTCTGCTTGCCCATGGAAACCCATGCCATGATGAAGCTCCCAGGTTTTGTGCTGATGTTAATGTCAGAGGAGGTTTGCAGCACTGCAGTTGTTGAGTCAGCAGAATGTTGGCAATTTTTACACACTATGCACTTCAGAGCTTAATGACCATACTCTCTACCTTTATGTAGTTAGTAAACACTTCTCCTTTCAAATAATACCACTCACGGTTCATTGTGGAATATCTAGGAGGCAAGAAATTTCATGAACTAACTTCTTGCAAAGGTTTGGATCAACTCAAATTCAGTGAGCTCTTTAGAACGACCCATTCTTTATATGCATTCTACAGTATATTCTTTACATTCTCTATATATATGTATACACTTCTAGGATATTAGAAGTATAATCTACTCACTAAGAGTAAGACAGGGATTCTCAAAGTGTGGAGTGGGGCCCACCACTGCAACACAGAGCCTCTGCAGGAGGGACATGGACATCTGGGGTTAAAATACTGAGTTAAATGTACACTCTCAAATACTCTGTTAAATGAATGATGTTTGTACTGAAAATAAACAGAGTTTGCTGACGCTACTGTGTTGACCTTTAGTTCTCTAAAATTCAACTGATAAAAATTTGGAAGTGTGAAGTAGTGAATTCCAGAAAGAAATTTGAGATTCACTGGTGTAATGAGAGAGAAGACTAACCAGAAACCAACATTTCAGTTTATGGAAAGCATAGAAGAGAGGGCTCTGCAGTCTATTTAGTACCTCATGTTTAAGCTAGTGAATAACTGGCTATTCATAGAAGCAGGAAGCAAACTTTTGATGAGTCACTGTTACTTCCTAAAGAACTAAAAACAGGCCTAGTGCAATTCATGATCTTCTAATTATCCACACATGCACCAAAGCATGAAACCTGAAATGCAAAACAGAAAAAAAAAAGTCATTAGTTTGTTGAGAATAACATTAATTTCTCTGTATTTAAGGGTTTTTGTTGTTGTTGTTGTTTTATTACAGGGAACATTTCAAGCCATATTTTTTTTCCATCAGGATGAGTCATAATTAGGCAGTGAAAAGCCTCGACTATCTTGTTTAGTTACGCTTTCTGCTCAGATCCACGTCAGACACCACTTGTCACTCAACTGCTGGGACTGTCAGAAATATTCACAAGACTCAGATGTGCTTGTCTGGAGGACGTTTCAGTGAAACAAACACTTAAATAGAACACCTGTGGTGCCTTAATCAGCTTACAGTAATACGAAGCCAGACAGGTGAATGTGGCAAGAATCCAGTGTGGGGTTCACCTCATTCAAACTCTGCCTCATACTGTAATGCTGCTCACCGTTGAGGAATCATACAAATTTGCACAGGCTGTGCAGTGTGCAGCCTACTGCATCTGCTATTTGGGAGCTAGTTTGTGTGTGTGTGTCTATTGCCCAAACACACATATAAACACACACATACACTGTGATCTCTTTTCTTTCCTGTAGGCACAACAAGATTATGTTGTCTATGGAAACACTATTTAGTCACCCCATCGCTAACACCCTAAACACAGCCTTACAAAACTGCACAACCAGCAGCCAAGAAGAGTGTCACTTTAAATGATGGATTACTGAGATTATTCATGTTTTCACTGCTCATATTAATGACACATTAATGCATTACTTATCTATAATAGACTGCAAGCTTTTATGAAATATATCTAAGAGAATAAGACATGTTTAACTGTGATTAAAGCAGTTGGAGTAGCTGTTCTGGAAAGTATATGAACAGAGTCAACATTGGGATAACAGGAGGTGTCCCATTTTGTTTTTCTATTCCTTTAACTGACACTGCATGAAAATCCTTCTCACACCTCCCACCACACTGCTAGCTATCCACAGTGTGAAACTATTGAGCGGACGAGGAGCAAACTGATATGAGCTCTTCATTAAACCTGTGCTAATGCTGCAAATATGTTTTGGCGTTATGACAATTCTCAGAGCAAAGTTGTTGCATGTGCTATGGCAATCAGTAGTTGTGGTATAACGTTTATTTTTTATTTGTAATCATTCGTAAAAACATTACTGCATTCAGAGGGGGAAAAAGAGCAAATTTTAGCCAAAAGTGTGGTTGTGGAATACCATACAAAGTCACAAGGGCACAAGAATGCTCTTGTACCCTTATGTCATGTGTCCAAGCAAAAATTACTGCTAAGCCACAAGCTTTTCCCCACATGTGTCTTTCTTCTGTCTAGCTGCATGTCTGGGCACATCACGGAAAGGCCTGACCCACCCAAGTCTGGATCTGACTGCCTACATGACTGCTTTCCTGAAGGGTGTGAAGGGGTAGAGAGGGGTTTGGGCTAATGGAGGGAAGAGGAGACGGCCGGCACAAGGGAGGGAGGGATCTGTGGAGGAAGGGAAAATGTGGGTCAACACAGTCAAAGCCCTTTCACATGTTCCAGTCAGCTGGAATCTCGCCTCCAGTCCAAACCAGAATGTTATGTAAGAGGTTATTGATCTGCGAGAGTGCATGTCGGAAAGCAGAGTGCCAGTCGGGGCTGAGGCAGCTCTTTGGTCTCTCCGCTGCAATGCTGTGACATGGTGTCAGAGTATTGCTGGCACAAACTGATCCAGTGAATATCAGATTTAGAGCTAGTATGAAACAAGAGATTTGGCTAATATTTAACCTGCTCATGTGAAAACAGAGGTCTTGTCACCGTGATACTGAGAAATAAAAAGTGCCTGAGAGCGGTCTGTCAGCTCCAATAGCTACCACTCGTCACTAACATGTCTTCACTCAAAGTCCCCCTTTCGGAGTGATGTCATCACTTTTAGCAGCCACGGTTCTGCCAACCTGTCTCCATCTATTAGCTTCAACAGTTAACATTTGGTCTTCTTTTTTTTTTGTTTTAGAAAGCGAGGAGTGCCTTTTACTTACTATCATGGTTATTCGTGCCAAGCATCAGATAAATAAGGCCGTTTGGAAAGAACAGAAGTTGGATCAGACTGTCTGAGGATAATGTGTTCCTTTTAAACCAGCAAGGCTAATCATATCAGTAAGTAGGCCTTGGCCCTGGATGTGGCAATCAAGATAAACCTTGTGGAAATGCTGTTCTCCAAGAATTCAGGCACGACTGAACATTGACATGGCTTTTTTGTCCTCACATGCAAAAGGATCAGAGTTCCCTGGATGCCGTGGGGAGTAGTGGCTAATGAGTAGGAGAGTGACGTAACAAGTGACACATGGACCAACGTAACCTTTTACACTTTAAAAAAAAAGTGTTATAATTGCTGCTGAGAGGTTATTGTCAGCTGTTACTGAGCATTAAACAAATCCTCTGTGTAGTTTCCTGGTTACAGTTACATGCATGAATGTGGCTGACATCACATCCTCAACCAGCTTGTGAAACTGCTGGATGTGGATCACATGAATCAATAAGGAAACAGCTGATTCCTGATTCTGGCTTGAAGTCCAAATAAAGTAGGTGATTCCGAAAAGGGTTCAGGGTTCAAGTGAGAACATTTCCTGGAACAAACAAGTTTAATGTGAAGAGGTGGAGAGGGCAGTGTCCACAGTACACTGACAGCAGAGTACAACAACTAAAGATAGGGGTGCTCAAGGAACATGACACTTTGGTCCAATGTCTGATCTACTGGCAGAGGAATCGCTTTATCTACAGTTCTCATTATTTTAATGCAGAAACTATGTTCATCTGGTAGGATGAGTAAAAAATAAATATTGTGTGAATATAGGTTTAACATGTATTACCCCTTCAGCATTACTTTAGCCTGCCCATTGTAAATGCACTGACCCCAACAACCAAGTATTTTGTGAGAAACAAAAGGCTGTGACTTGCCTTAAGTGGGAATCACATTGTACTTATAAATATACAATGATTGATGTGATTACCTTTTCCAACACACGGTCCCTCACACAGTCACTGAGATAGACATCAATGTCCTGTCTAATCACATTTTATTATCTGACTAAAGACTGCCCACATACATAGCCAAGTGAACCCTTAGGTGTTCGTGTGCAATGGAGGCAAATTTTAATTCGCGTCTACAAGATATGATTCAAATTTTGAAGTATCATATGTATGAAGAGGGGTCCTCTTCACCAAAGAACTGAAAAGGCATCTGATTAAAACGTCATTCTTTTCCTCCTCGTCTCAAGACTCATCTTCTAAACAGAAGTCCTGTCTCTAATCTACGAAAATGTGCATAAACAGGCTGCCAACAGATTAGACATGTGACCCTCAGCAGCTGGCTATAAGCTAACATTATGCCAGGTAATGTTAGCTTTCCCTCTGATAAACAGTTTGATTACATTCTCACATTGTATGAGAGTTTATTCGCTAAGTGTCCAAGTCCTACAGTTCAATTCCATTCAATTTTATTTACACAGCGCCCAATCACAACAACAGTTGCCTCAAGATGCTTTATATTGTAAGGTAGACCCTACAATAATACATACAGAGAAAAACCCAACAATTATATGTCCCCCCTATGAGCAAGCACTTTGGCGACAGTGGGAAGGAAAAACTCCCTTTGAAAAGGAAGAAACCTCCAGCAGAACCAGGCTCAGGGAGGGGCGGCCATCTGTCGCGACCAGTTGGGGCGAGAGAAGGAAGAAGGGATAAAAGACATGCTGTGGAAGAGAGCCAGAGATTAATAACAAGTATGATTCAGTGCAGAGAGGTCTATTAACACACGCACAGTGTTAGAAAGTTTCATTAATGCTGGGTAGTAGCAGCTAACAAAGGCTAACAATTAAATTCAATTTTTTCAATTCAATTTTATTTATACAGCGCCAAATCACAACAACAGTCGCTTCAAGGCACTTTACATTGTAAGGTAGACCCTACAATAATACATATAGCAAACAGTAGCAAGCAGCAAACACAGCAGTTAACAGATGCGGCAGAGCTTACTGGCAGAAAGGATATCCTCAGTCCTCAACAACTAACCTCAGTATTGAGTCAGCAGAGAGAAGTGAGCTTCCCTGACTCATCGTCTTGTGCTGAACTAATTTCACAAAGATTTGGATCATACTGAATAAAAAGTTTAGTCGGTTTTTAAAATCTTGGGTTAACTTTGCTTCTAAACGGAGGATTATCTGGGTATGAAACAGCACACAATCACACGCCTCGGATAGGCATTTTTTTTTTTTTGCAACCAAGCTGACAACCATTGAAATGTTCACCTCAAAGCTTCAAAACTAATTTCAGAAACCAATAAGTGATGTCACAGTAGATGCACCAACTTTTTATTCTGTCTATGATTCACATCCAAGGGTCTCACAGCTATTCTGTCAGATTCTGCTGGAGATGTATGCACCAGTTGTCTTTTGGCAGCCGTGCCATGATGCACCTGCTGCAATGGAAGGGTCGTCTTCTAAAGTTTCATTAGACGGATTTAAAGCGAGTGACAGCTGATTTAGACTTCTACAGTGAAGTTTTGTGGAGCCCACAGCAAAACCTAACTCTCTAGTGCCATTACCAACATATTTGTCCCTATAGTTTTTCTACTTCTTTGTACGTTCCCTCAAATTCCCTACTGGAATTTGCTGATTTCTATGAGGCTTTAAATTGAGACTACAATTATTTTTCTCTCACTGTTAAATTTAAAAAAAAAAACTGCAGCCGAAAAAGGCCAGAAATGCAATAAAAATAAAATAATAATTAAAAAAGAATTGGTAGTACTAAACAGACCAATCACACTAGATGTGGGTTATGTTGACACCACATATAACACATTTCCAGGGAGGTGGACATCAGACTATGTTAAAAGTTAGCATTCATCCCCCAGTTTCATTGTGCTAATTAAGATTTGGATTCAACTTAATTGTCATTACACATGTATGAATACAGAGTAACGAAATACAGTGTTTATATTATGCAAACCATAGCTCTGTAGCTAGCACCATGTAGTACATTGTTACATACCTACTAGCCAAACTTCAGTAACCCTACAAACATCACTGCTGTTTAGTTTTCGGTCTTCGTTTATGTCGAAAGTGTTAGCACAGCTGTACGTTTCAATTTTTTAGAAATCCCTTAGTCAGAACATGGTAGATTATCTTTAGATGGAAACTAATGAGCCATCGCCCTGCTAACTTCTAACTCTGTTAAACTTCATAAATCCTGTTTCTCTGGATGTTAATATTCATTGTTACACCTGGTTAGAGCAGCCACACTGATCAATTTATTATAGATGCATTTGTTGACTTTGAGACCTGAAGCGGAGTTCGGACCCAAAAATGACTAATGATGCCAGACTTAAAGACCGGATTGGGTCTCAGAAGGGTTTGCAGTTACAGTCTACAGTGTAGATTTAACACAGAAGTAAACCTTTTAGTCAAAGGTTTGTCACCCTGGAATATGCCATTTGTGTCCAATTTGAGATTTTTTGCTTTGAACTGCAAAAATGCCTCCTGATTTTAATTGTGATCATTATCAGCAAATGATTATGTCTCATATTGTCAGAGTAAAACTATATAACATGAAGTTGTGAACTATGCCTTTAAGAGGCCCATTGTCCTTTTGCAGTTATAGCTGGGATGCTGGAAGTGACCACACTATATATATATATATAAAAAAAAAATTCCCCGCTCGCCCCTGCAGGCGATCTGTCCTTCAAGCTCGAGTCCTCTACCAGAGGCCTGGGAGCTTGAGGGTCCTGCTGTTCCTAGGACTGTGCTCTTCTGGACAGAGATGTCTGATGTTATTCCTGGGCTCTGCTGGAGCCACTCTCCTAGCTTGTGAGTCACCGCATCGAGTGCTCCGATTACCACAGGGACCACTGTTACCTTCATCCTCCACATCTTCTCGAGCTCTTCTCTGAGCCCTTGGTATTTCTCAAGCTTCTTGTGTTCCTTCTTCCTGATGTTGCTGTCATTTGGAACCGCTACATCTGTCACTACGGCCATCTTCTTCTGTTTATCTGCCACCACTTTGTCCGGTTGGTTGGCCACCACCATTTTGTCCGTCTGTATCTGGAAGTCCCACAGGATCTTGGCTCGATCATTCTCCACCACCCTTGGTGGCGTCTCCCATCTTGACCTCGGGACTTCCAGGCCGTACTCAGCACAGATGTTTCTGTATACTATGCCGACCACTTGGTTATGGCGTTCCATGTATGCCCCGCCTGCTAGCATCTTGCAGTTATGTGCTGGATTGTCTCAGGGGCATCTTTACACAGCCTGCACCTGGGGTCTTGCCGATAGATCAATAGATCGATGATCGATAGATCGCGTCATGATCTAAGTGGCTGTGTGCAGGTAGGAACTCCAGAGTGAAACTCAAAAAAACAGCTTTAATGCTGGTCAGAAGGCAGAACAAAAAATAATCCAGAGCATGAAAACAAACCACAGGGAAACGCAGGGAACCACGAGGAGACACAGGGACGCTCACAGCACAGGGTAGAGACGTTAACAACGCGACAGGGAAGCACAGAAAACACAGAGCTTAAATAGACAGGACATAACAAGGGGAACGAGAGGCAGGAGGTGAACACAGCTGGGAAACATCAGGGCTGACGAGCAGGGAAGCAAAACTGAAAACACTGACAT
>VURO01029919.1:0-21517 GCA_015108175.1 Pelvicachromis taeniatus | reverse complement strand
AAGCAGTTTAATTTTAGAATAAAATTAATCTGATTACCTAAAATTGCAAACTTATATAAGTCAGACCTTAAACATAATGGATTGCTATGGCATTGTGTCTGAATGGTGTTATTTAGTAACCTGCCATGCCTTGTGCATCGTCATATATTATCATATATTACAAATTAGCTTCAATCCATATCTGTTGTATATACATGACAATGATACTTATGTTCAATGAATAATTATTAATAATTCAATTCAATTAATAATAAAGAATATAAGAGAATTGAACCAAAAAGTTCATATATTTGGTGATTAGACCGATGACCCATCACGGCAAAACAGAATCGCAGCAGATTTAGGACAGGAGGGAACAGCACAGCAGCCTTACACCCAGGAGGGAAGACAGATGAGTGATTACAGATCTTCCTTATTAAGCTTCATAACAATCTGCATCAATTTAGGTTACGCAAAACCGCAGTGGTTTCTGAGTCATGCTTAAACACAGCTACATATGGCACGGGATAGTTTTTGCTCAGTGTATGTTGCTCAGAAATTGAAGCAATTAAACTTCAGTTACAGACATCTCTCACGCACACACTTTTTTCACCTGCTGATTACACATTTCTTTGGCTCTAAGTAGCTAAGTTAGCAATATGTGTAAAGCCCATACATCACTTACTGTACATAATAACAGCAACTATTTTAATCAGGTAATTAATTTTAGTGAAAAATTTTAAACTTCATTAGATAGTTATTCTGCTGTAATATCAAGTGTGCATTAGTGACTATGAAATTGACAGCTTGCATATCTGAAAAGGCACCATCAGTCCTGAAAGGTATATATACCTTTTCCTTGGAAGGCTTTGCATCCTTTAAGAAGAACACAACAACAGAGTTTCATAAGTAGAAGAGTCCTGGTGCTGAATGACCTGCCTGCAGTCCAGGCCTTTCACCAACCGAAAACATTTCATGCATCATGAAATGAAAAAGTCCAAAACATAGATCCAAGAATGTTAAGCAGCTAGAGTTTATATCAGAGAAGGATGGGACGTCTGGTCTCCTCACTTCCCAGATGTTTATGAACTGTTGTTCGTACTCAGTAACCCCGTCCCAGCTTTTATGTGATGTGCTACTGTCATCAAATTCAAAGTATTTTTGTTAAAATCATAATGTTTCTTAGTTTGAACACATAATATGTTGAATTTATGAAATCTCCAAATCTCTGCATTCTGTTGTTATTTACATTTTACACAGAAACATTACTTTTTTAGAAGTGGGGTTAAATAATCAAAATATAAAAGTGTGACTCTTTAACCTGTGAGGGCTTCATTTTTATGCATGGGTGAATAAATGAGAATGAGGATACTATACAAAACTCTGCAAGCCAATATTATTAATGCAACAGGTATTTGAGCCTTCATCTGCAGTACATTAACCTACTTAAATGAGACAGCTGCAGGGTACCAAGACAAAGATTGAATGAGACACTGAATGAGAAAATTCAAGGACACTCCAGCATGTCTGTATGCTTTTTGAAATGTGCACCATCTGACAGTTGTGACCGCCAGTGCAATCAGATACAACTTGGCAGGACAGGTGCTACAAGAACACTACTGAAATCTGCTACCCGTCACCTCCTGTTCCTACTTACCCACGTAACACTGAGCTGTCCTCCAGGACGGGAGGGTTAAGGTGTATGCTGCTGTCATGCATAAAGATCTAAACACTTCACACAGGGAAAGCAATGGCATATTGTTGAGCTCAATGTGATGCAGACACTATTCTGCCAATAGAAACAAAAAGTTTGATTACAGCTTTTTATATTTGTGTCTAGGTGAATGTATTGTGTTGATTTTTCTTCTGCAGATTTGAACTTGTACAGGTATACTGGACTGAGATGCACAACTCATAAAAACTGTGTTTAAAAGGTTTATATTCATATATCAGAATAGACTTATGAGACAAGTGTACAGAACAGAGTAGACAACGTGCCGTCTGACACAGACAGCAACAACATTTAAAGCATATTTATGGTAAAAAGTGCAAACATTTTGAAAGAAATTATGGAATAAATAAGACATGGATAACTAGTTACACACACACACTACAAAATTTGGATGTTTGGAATATATATTGAAAATTTTGTAGTTTAGAAGAAAATGTAATGAGAATTTCAATTTAAATATATTGTCTTAACCTATACTTAGTGATATAACCCCCTCACAAGCCTGTTCTAAATTTGAACTGAGTGGAGATTTGAGCAGATGAGAAAAAACAAACGGGACTTGAATCTGCACTGGCGTGACAACGGGTACAATTGTTCTTTGTGCACAGCTGCAGAGAAACGGGATCAAATCGGCAAAAAAAAAAAAAAACATACTGTCACTTTAATGAAAGCAGCGCACAAACATACATACAGATCATTATAAAAGGCTTAAACGGAGACCAAGAGGGGGGATGTACACAGCTGAGCCTCAACGATTAAATGCTGTCAACCAAATCAAAGCCCAGGACAAATATATATAAAATATATAAATAAATATATATTTATTTAAATTGAAGAAGCGTGATGTTTTCACACAGTGCTCGAACCCAGTGAATAAGTAGCTCACAGCTTGTTGACAAACGCATGACACTGTAAATGTTACATGATTCCAATAAAGCTCCGCCGAACTGTGCAGAAATTAGGAAGGAGGGGACAGACTGTCTGAGGAGAGAGGGGGAAAGGAGACAGAATGAAAGAAAGGAGAAAGCGAAGGAGAGAGAGTACTATATTATGAAAGACACCGTGTAGACTCATCGTATCAACGCCTCTCAGTCTGCAGTCAGTCGAAGAGGAAGAAGAAGAGGGGGGAGGGGGAGGGGGACCCGCTGTAGGGGGACCTCTCTGAGCGCATCTAACGCCCAGCATTTCACCAACACACACGGCCCACACCACGCAGTGAAGACGTGTCACGGGACTAAAACGCCTGTGTAACTTGGACCACTGTGCCTGAGAGTTACCGTGCTGCCGGCTGGAAATGTACTCTGAAGGTGGGCTTCGTGTCGGCGACTTCACGATAAGACTCGGCGCTTCTGCTCATCACCAGTCCACATGAGAAGTTTGACAGGAGCAGGTTGAAGGGAGTCTACCTGTGCTTCCGATAGGCTGTTCACTTTGCAGGCTGCAGCTCGCGGTCGGAGCTCGACCACTGCTCCACAGGACACTGAGGTGAGTTGGGGTTTTTAAAGAACTGCTACTGTTTTGTAGGCTGTTGTGGGCTGAGTGAATTAAGTCAGACTTTTAAAATGTCTGCATTCGATTAAATTATCACGCTAAATGCCAGCAATTAATTTTAAAACAGATGAATCCACAGTTTCATCAAAA
This sequence comes from Pelvicachromis taeniatus, assembly GCA_015108175.1. Lineage (NCBI taxonomy): Eukaryota > Metazoa > Chordata > Actinopteri > Cichliformes > Cichlidae > Pelvicachromis > Pelvicachromis taeniatus. The sequence continues at coordinate 18,165 of VURO01029919.1, read as the reverse complement.
AAAATTGAAGTTTATGTAACCTATAGGGATCGGCACTAGTTAAACGTAGGGCAGGCAATAAGACGTCTAGGGGACTGTGTGTGTGTGTGTGTGTGTGTGTGTGTGTGTGTGTGTGTGTGTGTGTGTGTCACAAGGCACCTGCAGTACCTGCATGGCATCCTGACAAAGGCGCCATACAGCAGCATCCCGAGTTTTAACTTGCCAGAGGTGTTTCATGCACTAAAAGATGTTCCTTTGATGAAGCTTTGACCTCCTTGGCAAGTCGTTATGAGATGTTCTAAAATACCACCTTAAAAAAGGTCTCAAAAAAGGACGTTCATAAATTGCTGGAATAGAGCTCGGAGACATTAAGCCCTCCTGTAGGTACTGGAAACTCGATTATAAAATACTGAAGCTCTCACTTTTAGTAGATCAGTACTCCCAAATTACTGCCTAAGCAGTTGTGGGGAAATTGTTAAAACAGATGTGCAGGGTAACCGTCTCCAGAGTTGGTGGGTGGTTTCATTTATGTTCAAACTATAGTAAAAATGATGGAGGTATAATCCAAACTTAACCATCATTTCCAAACTTTTCCTAGCACCATCCACAACATCTAAATCCAGATGAAAATCCTGAGACATTTTAATATTTTCATCACCTGAAATCTTAAGCTATCCAAAGTTTAGCCTGTACAAAGTGTTATTTTTTTTTTACATGTGTGGTGATTCATCTATGCACATTACTGTAATTCCCATGCAGTTGGTGACCTGGACATCACAAAGGCACAATCAGCTTTTTACTTTTAATTTCCCACGGTGTTGCCTGCCTTTAAGCAGCACCTTTGATTACAGGAAGAAGTCATTCATTTCTGTTTAGATTTCTGCTCTGAGCTGAGATTTTGCATACAGAATACAGGATGAGTACACATAAGTCTATCATGCTAATAAGGAACAGATAAATAATGAGGCTTGATGAGTGAGAGGGCAGCACATTCAGTCAGTCACAGCCTGAGTCGGGTGCATATTGTACATGGAGTATTGTTTTATTTAAAAAGAAAGAAATGTTTGTGTAGACAGGTGTCTATTTGGGAATGATATAGGTATGTCAAGTGCAAAAGTCCTCTCAGTGGCTTAGTGGATAGAGAAACTAGAAACTCAATTTGTTTGCATCAGAATTATATTTGTGTGTGATTTGAATATTTCATTCACTGCTGACTTACAAGCCACCCTATTAACCTGGCGATTCAGAAGCTGAAGTCATCCACCTTCAGTTCGGTTGTAGTGACTCTGTTTAGGTCATTTAATGAAATATGGCACAATAAAGCTAGATTAAATGCTATTTAGCAGAGTACGACCAGCTGACTAACATATATTTTTTTGTGGCCACTGTTTTATGAACTCAGTGAGCTACTGTTGGTCAAATTCCTTGAAAGTAGGTCAGACCTGTTGCAATAAGCCGGCTCGTTTTAGTCTGTTCTATAAACAAAAAGAGCCAATCAGAGAGAAATGTAAATGTGTTACACGTAATAGTAATAACAACAGTGTCACTGACATAAATGTTAACAGCATTGAGTTAGTGTTATTTCTACAAAGCGTTCGTCAGCTCGCTTCCCTGGAGCAATTCCATTCACTGTTTCACATGACTGCTGAAATGGACTGAGGAGGGAGGAGAAGGCAAAACGTGAAATAAGCAAGACAAATGCGAGGAGCTAGAGATAAAGAATTCATACACAGGCAGAGAAAGGGGTCAGAGAGAGACCAGTGAAAGAGATTTAAAAGGAAAGGGTAAACACAGCATCAGTTATTTTATTTCTCCACCTTTAGAATTGCCTTTTTTTTTTCAGTGTACTCCAGAAGAAAAACCCCAGTTTTCTAGTTTGCCATGCAATGCTTTGCCTACAGATGATAGCGTTAAAAAAACCAAAAAAACCCAAACATTTTTGATTCACCATAATCTAAAAACGCCTTTCATTCCTGATTAACATGCACAGCTTCACATAAAAATGTACAAGAATGAGCAACATTCTAAAATTCTGCCGACAAAAGTTATAGACTTATTAAGAAAAAAAAACACCACCACTGTGGGGCTTTTACAGTGAATCAGCTGTTTTCACAAAGTGTTGATTTGCCGTCAGCCAGTCAGACAAATGAGACAAATAAAAAGAAATAAACAGATTTAGGTCAAAGACAACGAGGGTTCTGTCTTTAGATTTATTATAAAACTGCAACATAAAAATCTTTGCATAGAGCTATAAAACACTCGAATGATTAGCACAAGCATGAGTATATTATGGGAAACCCCTTTTTTTTGTTTTACTCACACAGATGATGCTCATTAGGGCTGGGCAAAACGATTATTTTCCGAATCGATGAATCTAGTGATTAATTTTTCGATGCATCGATGAATCTAATGATATATGTTACTGCTAAGCAGCTTAAATTAGTTTTGCATTTACGGAGGTTGGGTGTTTATCTCTGAGTGTATGTCTACGTGGGGGGTGTCTGGATGAATTAAAGGGTAAAAACCAGCGTTAGTAAAAAAGTTGAAAACGTCGTTTTATGATCGGCCATTTCATCCTTACAAAGCCGGCAAAGACTGAATCACTTCCTTTTCGGTTAAAATATCCCCATACTGTAGAACTGCGTGTTCGGGGGGCGTGGTTTAAGTCGACATGTTACCGCTACTCGCTGCCGCCATGTGTTTTTTTGAAAGTGACGACGCATCGTCGCAAATTTTTACGTCGACGTATTTTACGCGTCGACGTAATCGATTAGGTCGACGCGTTGTCCCAGCCCTAATGCTCATATCAGTGTAGTTCTATTCTGGGCGACACTACACACTATGGCCTGGCGCTCCAGCAGTGCCTGGATAGGTTTGTTATGGAAAATCCCCAACAAGCCTGGCAATAATGGGACATGTACCATGTGTATTTTACTATGCTTGCTGAAAATGTTGAGGCTGTTTATGTTGGTATTTAGAAATGAAAATTTTAAAAGTGAAGAATGGACGAGGCAAACGCCCTTCAACCATGTTACTAGTGTTGACACTTCATAGTGTGTCCTCCACAGAACACTCTGCAACTTCCCTGTTTATATACATACCCTCAGCTGACGTGAGTGCGGTCAGGCAACCGCTTTAATGAGTAAATACATAACGGCACATAACAAATGTTTAAAAATAAATCTGCTTATGTTTCATGCATCTGGAAAGAAAGAGAAATCAGCCAAATATCAGGCTCTAATATCATCTGTCATCTAGTTTAAGTACCTTAAAGTCTCAGTGGATGAATTAAGACAAATGCTCATTTCCCTCAGCCCATGGTGTGACCACTTGATGGGCAGGTTACTGACAGAGACATGTCAGAGTAAACCTAGATGAGCAGTTCAGTCATTCTGACACATGGCAGTTATCATCATCTATCATTAGTCATCATCCTTCTTTCAGCTTATTTCAGACACATTTTCTCTAAGTTTATAGACAACCTTCCCACACTGGCAGCATGCATTTTTGGCCCCCAGAAGCAGCTGTTTATCTTCTACAAAATCAAATTACCTCTGATATGATATCATTTCAGTGCACCGAAGCGCTTAGACATAAGATCACAGTCTTAACATGCCTCATAGCTAAGTTTATGCTTCATTGTATTCTGTCTTGTGGTCTGTGGTGTGTAGTTTGATATGTTGGAATGTTTTGTTTAAAGTTTTTTAAAAAATATTGTAGCTTAATATAGCTAACTGAACAAAAAGTCTTTTTTCTTTGTTCTGCGAATTCACACTTCATCACTTTTTATTCAGGATTTCAGCTTTAAGCTTACTAGAACAAAATACAGAAACCTGTTTTTTTAACGTTTCGTTATGTTTCTAGGATTATGAGTTAGTTTCCTCTCTGCCAGCCGCCAAAGACACGTTTCTGTTTTTTTGTGTGCCGAGGATAAGAAGTGGGTCACATGCTTGAATTATCCATTTGCAGGGTTGCATGCCTCAGTGCCAAGAAATTGCAACACGTGGGAGACTTCTGCTAAGAAGACGCAAATACATTTGTGAAGGATGGAGGAGAGAGCTGAGGAAGGACACACACAGGAAAACGGAGGCAGTGATTGTGCAGCCAGACAGCCTCGCACCTCTCCCTGCACCAGTCTGAGGGTACACACAAACTGCCATGTCCTCTTTGTAGATGTAGCGAGTGTATAAGTGTGTGTGCTGTGGAGTCACATGCTCTCTCTGTGTACGCTTTCAGACATGTCTGTGTGTGGAGACCAGAAATAACTAAATAACCAAATTAGAGCAGTCCAATAATCCAGCAAGCCACTTCCTACAAGAATGATGTGCAGTACAGCACATACCCTTCTTCTTTTTTTTTTTTCCAAATATGGAAATAGAGTATACAAGACAAAGGGACATTTAAAGCAATTCTTTGGATGTTGCCTGCCTTTTATTCCATTCTCGGTCGAGATGATCACACACTGATTCAATAATGCTGAGGTCCAGGTTCTGGGGAGGCCTAAACATGACTGATAGTGCTCCACTGTGTGCTTTTATTGCACTGGCAGTGTGTTTGGGGTCCTTGTCATGCTGAAAAACAAAGCCTTGGTGTTATTGTATGGTGGATCAAAATCTGATGGTACTTTTCTGCGTTCATAATTTTACCAATTTTGACAATTTTGTGCAGACACATGATTACGTTTTCAGCTATCTGCCCTTTGGGAATCACCTTGTTAATGCAAAAATACAAAGCTTAGCTTTGTATCTGAGTCCTTGGAAGCAAAATGTAAGAAAAGGAAGTGTGGCTCAAGACTTATACACCGTACTCCACATGTGCATGATGAATACTGTATTTAATAAATTTGGACCTGTCTTTCTTAATAAAAGGGCACAACTGATTGTCACAGGGAACGAATGAATCATCTCTCTTTTCTACTTAATATGCTGTTCCTGCATTTTCACCGTTGATCTTTTCATGGCCATAATCACTATCTGTATTAGTTTAAAACATTCCATCTCTTGGATTTCAGTTGTTGAGGAGTTTTGTTATCTCAAAGCACAGAACAGCACTTTGTAGCCACAAAACAAGTTTTCAATCTTATCACACTGAGTACACAATGAAAAAAAAAAGTATTTTACTCACAAAACATATAAAAATAAAGTAATAACTGCTTATTTGTGAGCACTATTTCCTTTACAGTGAGTCTTTAACTGGTCTACGTAATTGAGTTTACACAAACCATTAAAAAATTACCTTATTGTTCGACATGCAATGCTTCATAGCCTTTATTCATCTTAATATTGTCTCTAAACACTAAGGTAGATATAAAAGAGGTCTCCTGATTTATGTGTTGCGGAGCAGTAAAAGCCATCCAAGGATAAATACCCTCAAATCAAGCATTCTCAGGGTAATGATTTTTTATTTTTTTTTTACAATAATCCCCCTCATGTGTCTTCTTGTTCCTACAGTGAAAATGCAATAATGATTATTAAAATTTCATTGAGGTGAAATTGACAAAAATAGCACAGAGCAAGATTCAAATCTCATATTGTTGCATATTGACCACCTCAGGCTTTCCGTCTGTGTCTTTCCCTTCTCCTGACTTAAACAAGCGTTTATATAACATACGAAAAACTTCCAATTGGCTCAAAGCATGTCTCTGCCAACAACAAGAAAGTTATAAAGCCTTAAATTAGATCAGACAGTGTTGTTTCTTTTTCCCACATGAAAGTTATGTGAGACAATGGTGTTCAAGCAGCTTATCATAATACAGACTGCAGTTGCAGGACAGACTTACTTCTTCTCAGAATTGTTTGGTTCCCTGACCGGCAGGGTGGGACGTGGCACAGCCCGTTTCAACTCTAATCAGGTGCTCAGTGTTATTCTCTGCTTTTTGTTAAATCCACCAATACTTTGGTGTCATAACGCCTCCGTTTTTTGTTATTTCTAAATCATACTTCCTTTCTAATTATGTATAGTTGACTATTTTATTCTTTTGGATCTCACTGTAGTTTAGAAAATAATACTGAAACCTCTTTCTGTGTGTGTGTGTGTCAGACGCCTTTGTTAGTCTAAGCGTATTAGGTGGATGACATCAAATGAGCTAAGAACAAAAGCAGGTCACAGGTCACGAGGAAGCTTTGCTTCAACTTTCACACAGACTTAACGTGAATGTCTTTTTGGTGATTTCCAATCATGTCGAGGCCACTGCTTATTTGCCACTCGGTGGAACACCAATTAGGAGGTCACAATGCTTGCCATTGTTGGAAAATCCCAAAACAAGCAGGATGTTATTCAGAAAGAAAAGTAGTCCATTACCACGTTTATACTTTTGTTAAATTGTTAGGATGACTTACTCACGAAAGAATAATCAGTTCCTGATGACGCAATCTTTTCAAGGCCCATAGTAGTTTGTGTTATACAAGCAATTACCTTAATTGTCAGAATTAAGGTTCTTCATCATTCATTGGGTGTTTTCACACATTACATACTTTACTGGGATGATTTTGTCTCTTGTAACAATGCAGCTTGAACTTTGGATTTACTATGTAGATACAAAAAAAATCTGAATTTAATTTTAGAACAATTCTTTTACAATCCAACTTTAATTCTAAAAATCACATCTGGATAAACTTCAATAAGCTTTACGCTGGTAGCACATTAAAGAGAATGGGTAAACCCTTGGGTTACCTGCAAAATGCAGAGGTGCATAGAGACAGCTTTTTATAAATACATTTCCAGGAGATGTTTCCACTCACCATAACACAAACACTTTGATTTTAGCTGTTACTGAACATAACCAAATAACTTTATGACTGCAGTAAAGTCAACTGGTGTCTCCCTAAAATGACACTTTGTTGCTGCGAGCTAGAACCAACTCAGACACAGTGCAATGACTCAAACTGGTTTAAATGCGACTTAGATAAGAAACAGTCATGTGTGATACAGAGGCTTAATTCCCTCTACGTGTCACTGCTGATTGTTGGCAAGGACCCTTCGCTTGGTGGGAAAACATGTGTATGCATGCTTGCTTCATCCCCTCCATTAAATGCCACGTCATGACCTACTGGTGTTAATGCTCTGCAGCTAGCACTGGCCGACATGATCTCACCCTGCATTGATGGGGTCTGTCAGTATGTCCCTCTTCTAAGGATAGGTGCTGACATAAGGCATATTATTACTCACAGTCTTAAACTCATTATTATCTTAACATATCATATTAAATATGCTAAATATATTTGTACTCAGAGTTACTTCTGTCTAATTTGTTGATGTGCTTTTACCACAACTAATATATAAAGTTACAGTCAGCTGTTTCCAATAAAGCTGCCACTAAATGGTCAAAAAGGTCAATCTGTGACCTCAATTCTGATTAGTTGTAGTTGTTTTGGCATGCTGGTATGCAAAATATTAATGTTAAATACTAATAATTCAATTTTTTGACAAGATTACAAGAACCACAACCGGAGCCATACACTTCTTTTTATTTTCAAATACTCAAAGAGACTTATTACAGACACTTAACCAAGGCATAAGACGCTATCTAACATAAAAATTACAATACTCACAAATCGCATTTGTTATAAAGCAGCAAGTAATAGCGAAGTACTCGTGAAAAGGATATATAGGGTATTAAATGAATGTGTTGTCTCTGAACGATAAATCCCTAATAGCTTTTCATCAAATTAGAATTCAGGCAGTTTCAGAGCGAGTCTCTGAGCTTGGTTTTCAGGATTTTAAACATCTAGCAATCACAAAGTCAATTACAAGTCTTTTCACACATGATCGAGTTAGGCCTCTAACCAGAGAAAAAGTCCATAGAGGAACTAAGATGTGGTAGCAAATTCAAACCTATTTTTTTATTGCCCATAAAGAACGCACATTTTTGTAGCTCCTTGATTTCTCCTAAACAGCTTCAATAAAATACTTTCTTTATGTACACAAGCATCTTTAGGTACTACTTTTGTGACAGATATTTGCATTTTGTTTGTCCAGTTTTAATTCTCTGTGGCATCTGTGGCATGCAAAGGCTTCTTTTAGCCCTCATTAAATCATGACAAAGTTGATTATACAATATTAACTTAAAAACATTCAGGAATCATAGTGTAATTGTTCTCTATTAGTATTACTGAAATCTAGCTGCATTTTCTTAACTCAGCTAGCTTATTAAGGGCATAGAAACTGATTAACACAATTAAATAACTAGGATTGGCATGCCCTTAACCCTATGATGTTATGCCAAGATTTTTAAGGCGTCTCCTGTGTGTCTCTGTGAGTTGTTGGAGTGCTGTGGTGCATAAACAAACATATCAACAAACATTTCTTCAGATGTAAATTTAGATTTACATATTTATGCTCGCTGGCCACTTGATTATGTACACCTTACTAATACTGCTTTTGCCTTCAGAACAGCTTTAATTCTTTATGGCACAGATTCACCAAGGTACTAAAAACCTTAATTCTCCTCAGAGATTTTAACATAATAACATCACACAGTTTGTTTGTTTGTCAGCTGCACATCCATGATGCACTTATTGTCATGTTTAAGAAACCAGATGATTTGAGCTTGTAACTGGGTGCGATATTCTGCACTGTGAAACACTGGGGCCATGAAGGGATGGAAATGGTCAGGAGCAATAGTCAGGTAGGCAGTAGCATTTAAACAATACTCAGTTGACACTACCGGGCCAGAAGTGTGTCAAGAAAATATCCCCCACACCATGAATCCATCACTACAGTGTGAACCATTTATACAAGGCAGGATGGAGCCATTCTTTCTTGTTGTTTGCACCAAATTATGACCCTATCAGTTGAATGTCACAGTAAAAATGGAGACTCATCAGACTAAGCAAAGTTTTTCCAATCTTATGCTATCTAGTTTTAGTGACTCTGTGTGAATTGTAGCCTTAGATTTCTGCTCTTAGCTAACAGGAGTGGCAGCTGGTGTCATCTGCTGCTGTGTGGTCAGAGATGCTCTTCTGCATACCTTGGTTGTAAGAAATAGTTATTCGAGTTAGTGTTGCCTCTATTTCTGCACAAAGGAGTTTGCTCATTATCTATGGGCCTCTGGCATTAACAACACACTTTTGCTCAGAGAACTGTTCTACGACTCCAGTGAACCACAGTGAGAGCCCTTACCCACAAATGGAGAAAACTTCCCAGGAGTGGCGAGCCTACTAAAATTACTCTAAGAGCGCAATGAACTCACACAGAAGATCACAAAAGACCCCAAACTCAAAAAACTACAGGCCTCACTTTCCTCAGTTAAGGACAGAGTTCTCAATTTAACAATAAGAAAGAGACTGGGCAATAAGGGCATCTAACGGAAGAGTTCAAGCAGAAAACCACTGCTGACTAAAAAGAACACAAAGGCTCATATCACCAAGAAAAAAAGATAATCTGGTTGATCCCCAAGACTTTTGGGGAAATATTCCGTGGACTGACATGCAAATTATTTTTGGAGTGTTACATCCCTTAACATCTGGCATAAAACTAACATAGCATTCTGCAAAAGAACATCATACCAAAACATTGTGGTTCTAGTGTGATGGTGTAGGGCTGCTTTGCTGCGTCAGGACCAGGACAACTTGCTGTAATTGCTGGAGAAATGAATTCTGCTCTCTGCCAGAAAATCCTGAAGTGAGAATGTCCGGCAAACGGTTTGGGCCCTGATGCTCAGGTTATGGAACAGGACTGTGATCCGAAACACACCAGCAAGTCCACCTTGAATGCCTCATAAAACACAAAATGAGGGTTGTAAACATAAGGTTTATGTGCCAACAATTAAGGTGAATAATAGCAAAATGATATGAGCTCTTTTTGCCATTGTTGTACGACAGATAATTATGTTTGTTTTAGACACAATATTATACCTACTGCCTCAAAAGAGAAAAATAACTAATTAAAATCAGGAACCTCACAGGCATGATAATTAGTAGCTTTGTTTACAGTACCTTGAATGCAAACACTGTAGAGAGAAGTGAAATAAGTTGTGTGCACATTACATCTCTTTGCGCTTAATTAGAAACGAGATTACAGGAGACAGAGAATAAACACCATAGGGGGATTTGCTCCCATAGATGTGCAGGAAAAAATATTTACCTATAGATCAAACTCCATTTCATGTGAAACTTTTGAAACACATCTAGTGACTGGAATAGCTCTACATCATCCATTCCTTCATTAAAAGTATCAGAGACTTTATCACTAAGTCACTAGAAAAAAAGTAAAAGATATTTTACGTAGGAAGTTTATTTTGTGTTATCTTAACAAATGTTTTTTTTTTATGATGGTGGTTAGTTATGTAATCAGCCTATAAACACTACCGTAATTTCCGGACTATAAGCCGCTACTTTTTGCACAAGCTTTGAACCCTGCGGCTTATTGTCCGGTGCGGCTTTTCTAAGGCTTTTTCATGATTTTTGTGACGTCGTAAGATGATTTGTTTTGGTTTGTTCCGCCATTTTTCCTGGCGGAAAGGCATGTGATCAGACACGGAAAAGAGTGATAGGTTGGTCACATGTCCGTTCTCCAGCCAAAGTAGTGCCGTACGAATTAGCGTGGGCCGGCGGTGCACGGCCCACTTTGCGGGGCTCGCGCTGAGGCTGGTGGAGCAGTCGCTCCGTCGCCCTCCCCTCCCCTCCCCTCCCCTCGCTAGTAGTGGCGGGCCGTGCACCACCGCTAGTAGTGGCGGGTTGGTAGCGGTCGTGCACAGGCCGCTTCGCGGGGCTCACGCCGAGGCTGGGGGAGCAGTCACTCTGTCGCCCTCCCCTCTCCACCGACAGAAGCGCGTTGCGTGGCCCGCCTCGCAAGCCTCAGATGTCTGCGGCGCGTCGCACGGTGTGGGTTTTCACGGAGCGGTGTCCCATAATAAAAAGAATGTGTTCCAAAACAGTCATCTCTTTCCTGACAATCCCCTTTGTGTATATTCTCCTACATATGATAATTAAACATTAAAAAACCTGCGGCTTTTATGAACAAAATATTATCCATCCATCCATCCATTTTTTCATAATTTCAAGTTGTGCAGCTAATATTAAGGTGCGCTTTGTAGTCTGGAAAATACGGTAAATTGTTGTCCCAAAGTTCAAATATCCCACTAATACCCTGAAACATCCAGCTATTATAATGGATGAGGCTGAGTAAAGGAAAACTATCGATAAGAGAGATTTGAAGTGCAGTTTAATTCTGAATGTTTTTCTTTTTGAATCTAAATCATTTGAGGTCTTTAGACGATCACAAGAAAATATCATAAGTAGACGAGTTGTTAATCAAGGCATGCTGCCAAACAACCTCACTTTAAATACTGTTATTTTATATTGTCGGTATTTTTTTTGTTTGTTCAGTGGCTCAGATGATTGCTGTCAGAGTAGTTAGCCTGTGTGTTTGCGCAGACAATTTTTATTGACATATTAGGAAATATGTTTCATCTATAGTGACCAAACACTCACAGTGAGGTGTGAGCACTATACTACACGGGCAGTTATGATTATTTTCAGGAGGTGACGCATCAGCTGACACCTTACTGATATTCAGAAAACAGCACAATCTCTACTTTGAAGGTTCTTCATATAGCAGCTCTACCAGCACTATTTATCAGTTAATATATGCAGAATCTGTGATTTGTTCATCTGTTTAATTAATTATTTTTCTCCACCTATAGAAAGCCAAAACGTATTAACATTTTCCTGCACTGCAGTTTACCGGCACACACACTTACCCCAGTGGTCCTTCTTTGTATGAAAATTATTACTATTATTATTTACCAGGTATTATGTTGAACTTATAGTTTCCCATCCTTCATGGATTGTCACCAGTTAGAAGCTGTATGTTGCAGATGCTACCCTCCTAGATTTTGTTGCAGAATTTTGGGCAGGTATTTTCAAGAGATGACACCAGGAACAGGGCATTTCCCTGTTGCTCAAACTTAACACTCCTTTGATTTCCTCAGTCTTTCTTTTCTCTAGCTGGACCAACGTCCTCGTTTTAGATTTGACAGTGTTTTAGTAGGTAAAGGTGAATGGCTTGGATGTGAGTTAAGCTGTGGTTTGGAGAAGGCCTCGAAGGGGACTGACGGCAGCTCCCGGGCCTGGCAGATCCCCGTTTGGAGGTGAGGTGACGCTCCCAAAATTTTAATATTTTTCTCCAATTAAGGGTCGTTGTGTCATTGTGGACATCATGGTGAAATAATCAATTCAATTCACCTTTTAGGATGAAAGAAACAAGTTTGAGATTGTGATTTCCTTCATTCCACTTGCATCCACAGTGAAACAGTTTTAGTACTGCAGAAATTAAGATTGTAATGGTCTTTAGATGATATCAGGGGTTGATGTGGTGATTTTCTGCCTGTCCCTTTAACACTTTAAATCTTTAAAGGTATAGTCAGTTTTAAGGTTTTAAGGGTATTGTATCAATTAGTGTATTTACATCTTACAACAAATCGATGGGTACTCTTAAACATGAGGTGTTTGTGTGCCGTGAATACATACAAATTTGAGTTATAATGAGACACTGTGGTAACTGTACAGCTGGGATTCATTTGGTGGTGTGACTAAGGTGTAACTCAACAAGATGCACATAGAAAACAAGTCAATTCAGTCTTATTTATATAGCACCTAATCACAACAACTGTTGTGTCAAAGTGTATTATATTGTAGGGTAAAACGTATTCCCCAGGCAGGGATACTATATCACACTTACTGCTTTAGTCTCACTAAACCATTAATCGAACTTCACAGTAAACACCCCATCAGGACTCCATTATATCATATTTTATAAGGATGTTATATGTTTGTATCACCTCTGTCCTGTTAAGCACAAGTAAAAATTTAAACCTTGTTTAAGGCCCTGATATCTTTTCCATCACTTAAGACCGTTATGTCATGGCAGGATTTTGTCACGTAATAAAAGGAATAGTTATTCCTCAGTCTGATCAACAACATCAACCGATCACAGCTTGGGAATTTTTTTTTTACTCATATACAAGTTTATATATTGGTTTTGTAGAAGAAAATATAAAGTGATATGAAAATGGAAATTAATGCACCTTGAATTTTTTAAAATTATTTTTCTGTTGACTGTCACACCTAATTTTTGGAAGCTTATAGCACATTTAAACAACAGAAGGTGACCCAAAGTCCTTTAGGAACAGGCATACAGTATTTACATACCAAGTTCCTCCACCCTCAAAAAAAGACAGTTTCAAAATATGTGAAAAGGTAAAAGGTGTATGTTAACTAATTAATGTGCAAGGTAAAAATCACAGGGACTTTTTGTTCATTTAAATATTTAAAACAGAGCAGCCTGTTAAAGTGTTGGTTTCGACTTAATTCAATGATGCCTAAATGATTACATTTATTCATAGACAACATGGGCTTTTTTTCTCCTTTTTCTTGGAACTTGGGGCTGGCTTTACTTAGCACATAACTACTGTGGACTTGTTTGTAGAAGTGCTTAACCTAACCTGACTGCAGCACTAGAGATAATCCTATAACAAGCGCTGACCTCAGCAATCACTCCCTGAGTTCTTCCTGTTAAAAGGGATTTTTTTCTCCCCACCACTGAATAATGCTTTCTTATAAGGGATTTAAGTCACTGACCATGTTCTCCCTTTAGTATTGCACAGTCTTTACCTTGTAAACTGCTACTGTACAAACTGAATTAAAAAATATATTGAATTTAATTAAATTTAGCATTGTTATAACAGAAATTATTTGTAACTTACTGTATTATAAGAACAGAAGATGTGACACATGTCACATCCTGTATAACAAAGTCATCCGTTCATCTGTCAACACTCAAAGGTTTCTTTTATCTCACTGTTGGACACGGCTCATGGACTTGTATTTGCACTTCATTGCGTCCCACTTTATCCCTCTCCCTCATCAAAATCCTTGTTATTCTTGTGACGCTGGCAAATGTTAATAATTAGTGATTTTTGGATGAGTTGACGAAGGTGAATGTGGAGGGTCCGTGCATTGTAGAAGCCACAGTGGTGACATAAGCATTTCATTTCTGTCTTTTGTGGGTGAGCATTACATAATCAAGTATATTATGGAGGATGATTATGTTAAAACAGTGTGTTTTCTCCTGTTGGAGTTTCATGCATATCAATGCGTTTGTGTGTTTCTTTCTGTTTTCTAGATGTTTCTGGCGGCATTGTCCTTTGCCTACTTTGCAAAGGCTCTGTCGGGGAGCTACATGAAGAGCACAATAACCCAGCTCGAGAGGCGCTTTGACATCCCTAGTTACCTAATAGGTGTCATTGACGGAAGCTTCGAGATAGGTGAGCTGCCTGTGACTGCTGTTATTTTGTTGTTCTATTTGTAGCCTCTGTGTCATGGGCTCCCCTCGCTTCTCTCGTTCTGTCTTTGGGGCGAAAATATGAATGGGTCATCAAGATATTCAAGCTTCAGATAAAAGATTAATCAGAGTTCCCAGAAGAGGACAGAGGGGTGTGTTTGTGTGTCTGTGTGCGTAGATGGTGAGTCATAGTGCTGAGCAAGGACATAAGCTGAGGTCTTAGCTGTGTTCAAGCTATGGAAAGCCACATTCCAAAATTTGAAAGATGTTTTTATGCAATATCTTATCTATGTTATGACTTTAATGTGGTGATCAGTGTCATTTATTAGCTGTTTAATGCACATGTGAATGGGCTACAAAAAGGCTGACCCTTCATACAATATAAAATCAGCTGGGATAGAACTACAACATAAATCATATTTTTCTTTGTGCCTTCAATTGCTTTCCTAATATTGTTTATAAAGATGTGACATAAAATGAGAGTCAAGTCACATCCTGATTCTCATTTCTCAGAACTGACAGGGACTAGAAAGATAGCTCATATTTTTACCAGATTAGGCTCAAAACTTTCATTTTTGATAAAGCATATTGGTGGGACTGGACCCTGAATCTTCCCTTTTTACAGTGTAATAGGCTTATGCTGCTGGGGTCTTCCTCGCTTAACCCAAACTGGATATGGCAGCTGGCTGCCCCCTTCCTGAGCCTGCTTCTGCCGGCGGTTTCTTCCTGTTAATAGGGAGCTTTTCCTTCCCACTGTCGCCAAGTGCTAGCACAAATGGAGTAGTTTGATTGTTGGAATTTTCTTAGCTTTATTGTAGGGTCTTTACCTTATAATATAAAACACCTTGAGTTAACTGTTGTTGTGATCTCCCTTTTGTTTTCAGAACTGCCTTAATAGTGGAAATAGATTTTGGTCCATATTAACATGACAGTATCACATGGTTGGTGCAGATGTGTCAGCTGCACATGCATGATGTGAATCTCCTGTTCCACCTATTCAATTTCAAAGGGCAGCCTGTCTGGCACCAACAATTATGTGATGTTCAATTTCCATTTGAGTGCAGTGCAGTTCACTTTCATTTATATGCTGTAGAACCAAATCACAACAACAGTTGCCTCAAGACATTGTATATTGTAAAGCAATAACCCTGCCATAATACAGAGAAAATCCCAACAATCAGACTACCAGTTGGCGGCAGTGGGAAGGAAGAACTCCCCTTTATTGTAAGAAACCTCTGGAAGTACAGGCTCAGGGAGTGGTAGCTATCTAACGTGACTGGTTCAGTCACTTAAATCACATTTCTTCAGTTTGAATTTCAGCAGCTTGCCTTGACTTGTTTTACAAGCTCAGAATTAATGCTCAGAAAAGTCACAGATGTACTTAGAAACAGTATATCAGCACACTGGCAGCACACTTGGAATCAGGCTGATCTTTTAGGAATTCCCAAAACAGAAGTCATCATTCAGTGATGATTCAAGCCTCAAGAGCAAGAAATGTGTGGATGTGAAAATATGTGAAAATAGGAGGTTAGAAAAAAGTGAGTTGTTTGGATTTTAATTATATAGTAATAATAGGATCATTTGTAAAAATAAAAATTACAGTCAAAGGTAGTCTGAGTAGTGTTACAGTATACATACAATGAATAGTGTATATACTGTTATCTGTTTGTTCTCCAGTGTTCCACTGACCAATTTCTGGGACAGTTATGTAAGTCTAATCCATTCATCTGAAGAGTCTCTTGTAGGTTATAAATTATACATGGCTTGCAGTGCAGACTCAGTCCCAAAGAAACATAGGCTAAAGAAGATAAAAGTCATTATGTTACAGTGGCAGACAACAGTAATGAAGAATAATTAACATTATTGATCTGCAGCATTGCGGGTCGCGCATGTGTGTGAACCCTGGTCGTCTACCAGAGGAAAAGATGGTGATGGCACCTTAGGCGGAGTCGGTACGGAGTATCCTGATTCTCTCCATCTCCTTTGAAAGCTGCTTGTCTCATGTGGCCTAGGCAACAGGCTTTTTCTATAGGACTGTTGCCAGGGTAACATAGAGGCAGAGCAGGGCACTGTGAAGAGGAAGGAAAAGGGAAAAAGGACAGTGAAAGGAACAAGAGAGGACAACAGAGGGGGTGGGGGAGGAAATAAAAAAATTATAAAAAAGGAAAGCAGAGAGTGATAGTAATAGATGCTGATCTTTAGAGAGATCATGCCTGCAAGATGAGCTCAGGTGACTCACTATACTTATATACACATACTACACTGCATGAATCATTCTTAGTTTGTCTTCTTCATGTATTGAAGGTATTCACTGGTTTATTCTTCTATAAACTTGTTAACTTTCAGCTCATCTCTGTACTCCTCTGTCTATCACTTTTAACAGGTTTTGGGGAAAATATGTTACTAGATAAAACTTAGATACACATGATCCATTGATGAATTTATGAGTATAATAAGGAGTGCACTATAAGAGTCATGTGGTTGTTTTCTTTAGAGGGCACTACTGCGAAAAGTCATTACTGACTTACTAAGACGAGATTTTCTCACCACTACAAATAGGCCAGAAATGCACATTTACTAATATTTACTATGACATTTATTAGAGCTGTGCCTTTCACTCTTCCTCTCGCTCTCACTCATTCAGTAACTCACACGCACAAACATACTCACAGCCAGGATTGCTGGAAGGTTTGACGTCAACGTGTCAAGTAATCTTGTGCAAAATAAAAATGTCAGATAGAATGCGATAATTTTCCTAGGCCGCTTTCCTCCCCATTTAAAATGGAGTTTCCATGTCACTGATCGTGGACAAAAAAGGTGATAGCAGGGAGTCTTGTTTAATTTTTTTATGTCATGTTTGCTACTGCATGCTGTAAATTCTTCTCTCAAAATAAGATGTCACGCCACTAGAGCAACCAGGATTTCCACATGAAAAATTAATGCATCACCTTATACGGACTCATTAAAATGTCACGCATGCTATTATAACATCTATAGACTCTATACTATAGGATAAATATTTTACTGGTTATGGAGTACATGGAGAATAATCGCCTCTGCCTTTTCCATTATGATTTGTATCTGTTTAGGTACAGAAAGCAAGTAAAAAAATATAAGACCTTGTTCATTTTATCCTCAGCATGCAGAGCCACATATGAACCAAACACTATCAAACAAATCCATAAAAAACATCCAGCCATCTTCTCTTGCTTATCCAGGGGGAACACCAAGGCGTTCCGAGGCCAGTTGAGAGATATAATCTCTCCAGCGTGTCCTGGGTCTGCCCCGGGGCCTCCTCCCAGTGGGACATGCCCGGAACACCTCACCCAGGAGGCGCCCAGGAGGCATTCTTGTCAGATGCCCGAAACACCTCAACTGGCTCCTTTTAATGTGAAGGAGCAGCGGCTCTACTCTGAGCCCCTCCTGGATGGCCGACCTTCTTACCCTATCTCTAAAGGACAGTCTAGCCACCCTTCCGAGGAAGCCCATTTCTGCCGCTTGTATCCTCGATCTCGTTCTTTCAGTCACTACCCACAGCTCGTGACCAAAGGTGAGGGTAGGGATGAAGATCGACCGGTAAATTGAGAGCTTCGCTTTTACACTCAGCTCTCTCTTCACCACAACAGACCGATGCAGCGTCCGCATTACTGCTGCCGCAGCACCGATCCGTCTGTCGATCTCCCGCTCCCTTCTCCCATCACTCGTGAACAAGACCCCGAGATACTTAAACTCCTCCACTTGGGGCAAGGACTCGTCCCTGACCCGGAGTGGGCACTCCACCCTTTTCCGGCTGAGGACCATGCCCTCAGATTTGGAGGTGCTGATTCTCATTCCCACCGCTTCACACTCGGCTGCGAACCGTTCCAAGGCGAGCTGGAGGCCATCACTTGATGAAGCCAACAG
>VURO01029909.1:0-11373 GCA_015108175.1 Pelvicachromis taeniatus | reverse complement strand
TGACGGGTGTTGCTGTTGTCGATGAAGTTATTTCATTATCACTTTTGTTGCTCCATTTGTGCCACATTCACTTCAGTTGGCCTGGTAAATGTAATCTGTGATTCAGGAAATGACAGCTGAGCTGCTTCCTTCTCTTACACTTCTAATTATGATTCAGCAACTTTTAGTCCTTACACACCAACATTAGCACGTCATGGATACATCTTCTGCTTCTACGCGTTCACTTCTAAGTTGTTTAATGTAAATTAAACTCAACTGACACATCAACTAAGATTTATTACACTTCAGACTGTATCTACTTCACCATGTCAATTGCCACTTTAGCCATTTGCATCTTTTACATTACAGTTAAGTGCTTTAAGCTCTTACCTGTAAATGTCGACTTAGTTACTGAGAGTGCTTTGAATCACAGTGCAGCCGCTTTTGAAAGCTTACATTCGGTTTTAACTGTCGTTGTGTAACGCTCCCGAGTTCTTGAACTGTGTTCATCAACAGCTTCATTTTGCAGTCCTCACCCGTGAGTTGAACTCGAATAAGATTTTCACTTAAATCTCTTCAAATGCTTTTATCTTTTTCACTTTAAACGCTTTCCGCATCAGCTCTGGGCCAGATGTGACGAAACTTTAGCTTTTCACATCTGACATTTTCAATCTACAACAAATGTGTTCACTTAATGTGACACTTGAGAAGATATCCGTTCTCTGATGCCGTAAACTCACTTAAGTGCTTCAGTTGAGATATTTCAAGATTCAAGTGAACTGAAATCTCTCCGATTAACAGCTCAGGTGCTTTTGTCTCCTTCACTTTAATTGCTTTCACTGCTTTGGCAGTTGTTTCCACGCTTCAGAAATCAAGTGACGCTTTTCATATTCAGGTAAAAGTTTGACTACTTACAGCTCTTACTTTTTAAACGCTAACTCAGCTGTTTTCAGTGATAGTACACAAACTGCTGACTCTACTTCCTGCAGGGCTTAACTTGAAAGTTTTCATGCGTTGAGCAACCACACTTCAACTAATTCCATCTACTTTTAGCTTCCACCTACGATCCAATCAGTGCTCCCAACCTGATGTGAGTTTGCCTTACAGTTGCAGTGAATTTACAATTAGCTCCACATCTCATAGCAAGAACAGATATGATGTCACAGTTAGAGATGAACTATTTACAGTAGCTAAAGCCATAAACACACTTTTCTGTTTTCATTATTTAACTTATCCATTAAATGATGACTCCATGCTAACGTTTTAGCAAAAACATCCATGCTGACTGATAATAGGTGTCAAACATTAAGTAGATAAAAGAGCTGACCTTTACAGAACAAGAACTTTGTGGTGATATTATGACATCACTTTGAGAAAGTGCATTGAGTAAGCAGGCAGACCTCAGAGTGTTTTACTTGCACACATTCCCTAATCAGCCATCACCTCTTTACTAAAAACTTGTCCACAGTAGTTTTTTAAGAATGTTATCTTTGATCCATTGAATATTGCACAAGTATTGTTGTTCTCATATGTTGTTAATTATCCCACTAAAAGACCAAAACCAATAATGTGTAGTTATGTAGTTATGCTATTTTGCTTACTATGAACTGTTCACTTTGTATACTGAATGTTAATCCATATGCCTAGACCTAACCCTAGACTTTAAGATGGAAAACTAGCGAAATAAAATAAAAAATAAAGGCTACAGAGGCTGGGGTGACAGGCAGCCATTTTTCCATTTTTATTGAAAAATGTATTTGATCAGCTTATCTACTCAGTGAAGTAGCTGCTGTTACTTGCTCTAAATTCTTTTAGTCTTAAAGACTTCTCAGTTAAAGGAACTCTGCACAGAGGACCAGCTCAGGAAGCTGCCATATTGGGGAAGCGAAAAGCAGCACATCTAATCAGTCTAATTCTACCCCTGATTGACGCTTCAATCAGTTTAGGCTTGTTTTCTTACCAAGGTGTTTAAATGAAGCATTTTTATACAGTTTAAGATTTTAAACCAGATATAAAAGCAATATTAACTACATATTAATGTAACCAATCTGGATGTTATTTCTAGGAATAGAAAACACTGATCATTGCTGATCAGATGTTCTGGACAACAGAAACTGGGATTTAGCTATTTAGCTAATACTTCTTGGACTGGTGTATTTGGCTTTTTGTGGTATTTGTTGACTGATTTTTTTCTGAATGTTGCAACCTAAATGCTTTTAGACTGAGCATTTAGTCTGGATTAAATTGTCATGATATATAGTGCCTATTTTTGTTATTTTTCTCACAGATTCACCTGTCTCTGTTTGACAGTCTATAAAATGGAGCAGGTAATCCTAAAATACTTTGGAAGCCACCTGACTGTCTTGACAGACAATAAAAAAACAGATAAAACATTTTTTTTTAACTCCATCTGTATCCTCCTCATGTGAGCCATGGTATCCTCAAACAGCACGAGGTTTAGGGTGGCGTTGACCTCATTGTAGCTATCCAGCACCTCCATCAGGGTTTTATTTAGGGTGCTCCAGGACTCTACAGACATCTATCTGGCCTCCACCAGACCCTGGGTGAAGTGGCAGTACAGGATCATCTCTCTGGTCTGCTCCAGAGCCTTGTCCATGTCCTCAGAAGGTGCACACGCAAACACACACATTTCAGTGATAAACATACATACAGACCCACACACTGTCAGCATAACATTAGTGTTAAGCTTAAACAGTCTGGACAGGGACACAGTTGAAAATCACAGCTGTGCAGAGGGTGACCTAGTTCAATTTCACTCTGAAGTGTTAGGCCCCAAACGTTTCACTGGAACGACTCCGTGTGCTCTTCAGGATGCCGGTTTCCCCTGAAAACAAATAGCTGCAGTAGTCGTCTTTTCTTTTTCTTTTTGTTGCAAGTTCACATATCTATTACGTTCAGGTGTTGTATATAAAGAGACTATAAACGTCTCTAAACATTTTCTTGTTTGCATGTAAAAATATAGCAGTAAAACGTGCTGCATATTGCTCTGTTGCACAGGGGCCAAATGTCATAAGTTTACCTTAGTTGCCAGCTGTGAATACTATACATGAGCACAGTTATCCTCGCCCTTCTCCTTCTGTGTGTGTATGTACACATACACTTGTCAGGTTCTTCATTGTGAGATGACCAGTGTGCATGTGATAGAGCTAGGGAGTGCAGTGAGGGAGCAGTGGACAGAAAACCATTAAAATGTTTTCCAATTTGCCAGGCTGACAGCGCAGACCCTGACAGCCAGACCCCCATACCACACTGATTAATATTCTCCCCCAACATTCCTTTTTCTCCTCTCCTCGCTGTGTTGGCCACTGATGTCCAGGTCTAGACACAGAGCAGGCAGCCTAATGATACCTCCCCACCCCGCCCTTCCCTCCCTCCAGGTAGGCAGCCTGCCGCTCTTGTCTTCCTTCGCTGAACTTTGTAAAACTCTCACCTCATAGAACTTCTTTACTGTCTCTGTCTGCAGCTTATCAAAAAGATGGAAGTCCTGCTCCTCCACCAGCTTGTCTCTGTAGACCCGGTTGGACTCGTGCAGGTAGATTTTCACCAGGTCTACGGGGGCTTTCAGACACTCACTGGTACAGAAGAGGATGCCCTGAGCAGGGAAAGGAGGGAGCAAGGTTTCGAGTTTCATTCCATTAATTCCACAACAAGGAGGGAAACACAGCACACTCACTGCAGGTGGATCAATCGATATTGAGTGGACAAGCTGTTAGGAGGTGTGTCAGATAAAACTAAGAAATATGGGATCACTTTTCCTTCACCGTGTAGTCTCTAAAGTATTGCTGCATGCAGAGATGGCAGAGTGACAAAAAACAATAAAAACCAGGCACCGACTCCACACGTCATTCCCACAGCTCTAACCTATATTTTAATTTGATGTTGAATTTGACGTTGTTATACAGTAATTTATTATAAGTTTAATATACTTGTAATGTTTTGGAAAAAGATTTTGTGATAAGTGCTGGTTAACTCAGAATTTCAGATTTCGTACACCACCTCCAAGGTCTGACAGCACAGACGAATTTAATACAACCCACTTCCTCTCCAGCTCCTGTTAATGCATTATCTGACCTAATCAGTGTTATGTCTGTTCTTATTGATGCCTGCTCTGGAATGTGCTGGAGTTCTTGCTTCTACTGTCTCCACTGCGGGGTGTCTAAGAAAGCTCAAGGACAGGGAGTTGTGCTCAACAGAGCGAGACCCCCAAATAGAAACTAACTGCAGATGGAAATTCCTTTTAGGCCATAATGGTACTAACTGAGCTATAATTGCTGCCTTGCTGCAATCTACATATTTGACCTGTGTGCAGACACATATACACACTGAAGGCTTCTAACAGGTGGTGTTAAGAGTCTATGTTAAACATAAAACTTTCAACACTTGTTGAAAGTGGACGAACTGAATAGTTAATCGAGTACAAACAAGAAAAAGTAAAAAGGTAAAAATCAAAGAGCCATCGATCTATTCGCAGCCGCTTATCCTTTATCCTCCGGGGGGCGCTGGAGCCTATCCCAGCTGTCTTGGGGCGAGAGGCGGGGTACACCCTGGACAGGTCACCAGTGTGTCGCAGGGCTAACACACATAGACAGACAACCATTCGCGCTCACAGTCTGTGCTGTGAGGCAACAGTGCTAACCATCGTGACACCGTGCTGCCAAAAATCAAAGAGCCCCCACCTTAAAACTGGAGGGCATCAGTCTGATTCATCTTCTGTGGACTGTGAATATTTTGACTAGGGCTGGGCAAAACGATTATTTTCCAAATCGATGAATCTAGTGATTAATTTTTCAATGCATCGATTAATCTAATGATATATGTTACTGCTAAGCAGCTTGAATTAGTTTTGCATTTACGGAGGTTGGGTGTTTATCTCTGAGTGTGTGTCTACGTGGGGGGTGTCTGGATGAATTAAAGGGTAAAAACCAGCGTTAGCAAAAAAGTTGAAAACTTACGGTCGTTTTATCGGCCATTTCCACCTTACAGCCGGCAAACGACTGAATCACTTCCTTTTAGGTTTAAATATCCCCATACTGTAGAACTGCGTGTTCGGGGGGCGTGGTTTAAGTCGACATGTTACCGCTTACTAGCTGCCGCCATGTGTTTTTTGAAAGTGACGACGCATCGACGCAAATTTTTTACGTCGACGTATTTTACGCATCGTATTTTACGCATCGATTACGTAATCGATTACGTCGACGTAATCGATTACGTAATCGATTACGTCGACGCGTTGTCCCAGCTCTAATTTTGACCAAAACCTGTGCCAATTCAACATGTCAATGCAGAGCTATGGTGATTGATAAATGACATTTCTGACATGCTGATGAGTCAGGTAGCCATGATTTCAAATAATGACATACAAATGAAGTGTTAGCCTAAAACTGATTGCTCTAAATGCTGTTTCAGCTTTTTTTTTTTCTATTCTTGGCTCTTTCTGATATCACTGAGAGTAAAAATCCATGCTTTGATTTTCTGGGCCATACAGCAGTCCTATTCATGTCTTGTGTTTATGAGGGGCATCCAATCACAGGAGGAAAGAAGTTTAAACTTCTTCTTCATGAGGTGATTAACTGAGAAGCTGTGCCAAGGCCCACTGCAAGAAAATAAGGATTATGTTGAACTGTGACTCATGAAAAGCTACTTGAGGTCCAAGAATAACAACACGGAGGAATTGGAAATGAGCAGAATTAGTCCCCATTAACAGTAAGCCGTGATGCATATCTGTTTTAAATCTTATGGCAATCGAAGACAACTAAAAATATAAGCCCTACGGTGGTGCTTAAGGAAAAGTGAGAGCTTATTTCTGGCTATCGTCAAGATTCATCTTCTTCTGAGTTTGGCCAGAAGCAGTAATCGCACTCAACACTATCTATACAACACAACTGAGCCAACTTACATCAATGTGTTTTTCTGGTCTTTTGATTTCTGGTTTTTCAGGTTATTTTTTCATCCTGTAAATTAAAACAAAAAAGTCATGACAATGAGCAGATGAGTGTTTAGTGGATGATTGATGATTAATGCATCTCTAGAGAAAGCCAGTATGATGTGACGGCTTTCCCACGGGGACACTGACGATGAAGCCAGGCGGATCTCGTCACAGTCTCAGCGCGTCACATAACAGGTGCCGTATAGGATGAGAACAGGCTGGAGAGGCGCCCAGGCACTGTTTGTTCCCCTCTGCACAGTGTTACCCAGGAGGCAGCGGCAGAGGCAAGCAGATGCTGTGTGTTTCCAGCCCCAGAACTTATTCTAATCAACAGAATCATCTCCGGGGGTAAAGCCAGCTGAGTCTGATCTGCCTCCATATCTGAGCCCGCTGAATGAGACAACTGGCTGCTAAATCCACTGTGTAATTGTGCAGATGGGAGGTGTGCTCTGGGTGTTCTTAAGATGCAAACCGAGCCTGAGTAATGGACACCACGTTGGATCTCCCAAAGTTAAGACATTTTCCACCAGAATGTGTGAATGATGTCATATTTTTGACTTTTAATAGAGCCAGCTCTTTCTACTTCATTTCTTTGTTTAATGGTGTCAATCACGACTCCCCGCATTCATTGTGTACAAGTGTGCTTGAGCAAAACAAAACACCATATGGCAGCTAACTCTATATAACAGTAATAATCACAGCCTTAGCTGTTAGCAGTATCACTTGAACAAACTGAGAGCAGACAGAACTTTGTTTTTCTTCTATCCAGCTGACTTTGGCATACTATCTCATCCTCTGTGCCCCTGATCTTTCATTGCTTTGTTCAACTCAGAGGAGAGGGATTAGAGAGTTCTGGGTGTCGGCATGTATCTGTCTGTCGTTCTGTCTGCAGCAAGCTCGCTTTTCTCGTAGCCTGACAGCTGCTCCAAGCCCCAAACAATGCTTCCCCTGCTAACAAATGCACCCAGCTGACTATCTACAGAACATCATGCAGACATATTGTGTAGTCAGTACAGTTTGGCTTTGGTCTCTCCGCACCATCGTGTATTCTCTTTCTCTCCCTAGTCTCTGTCCTCCTCTTTCACTCCACATCCATCTTTCCCCCCGTCTCTCTCCTCGCCTCTCGAGCGTCGAGGAGCTCATTTAGGCTGACGTGGAGAAGACAAGCCCATGGATATGCCCGCTGGTCATGGCAGAGAACGAACACTGGCAAACAGAGCTCTTTGACAACGGTCCCAGTCGGACGCCAAACTGTTTGTCTAGCCCTATTAGTGGAATTTGGCTACTGTACTTCACTTATAGTGCGTTTAATTTAACATCCACAGGGTGGAATGATCAAACTAAAGCCCAGGAAAAGTAAAGACTTATGGAGACAAAGTGTCTGCTATGTGTCTACTCGCCAACTTTTTTAAGGACAGAGTACTTTAAAAAGTTGCAGAGTAAAGGAAGGTAAAGTTTAGAAAGTATTAGCTCCTCTTAACTATTCAACAACCTCCAGTAACCTTAGAACTTTGCAAGCAAACAGCAACAATCTTCTGAAGATGCAGCCTTGACTGTTTTTGGACCCGCTCCTTTTGTCATTTTCAAAAACACCTTTACACAGACCACTGCAAGCTCCCACAGAGCTTCCAAGCTTGGCTTTCTGCCTCATTAGTGTTGATTATAATGAGACAGCTTCCTTTGGCTACATCTCCACTTTTTGAAGAAAAGAGAAAAAAATCAATTACATAAAAGTCCTCCTATTATTTCAGCTGAGGCAAACATCTGAAATATCAAACTAGTAAATACTGACTGACAAGTATTTAGGCCTCATGGCTGAAATGAGAGGAAGTGTTTGTACTGTCAAGCCAAATACTTTCCCACTTCTGAAGGTGCAAAAGCACAAAGGTATGGCTGGGAAAATACTGCTGAGGCAGAGCTGTGAGCTAAGAGGTGTCTCGCCTCTACCCACCTGTCCTCGGGTATTTGCAGCGAGAACTGAATAAAAAAAAAAAAACTTCAAATAAGCTCCAGGAGTCCCTTTTCTGGCTTTCTTTACATTTCCTCTCACGATGGGGAAAGGAGACAGCTTTGACATTGTTTCCTCTTTGTGGTTACTAGACGTCCGATCTC
This sequence comes from Pelvicachromis taeniatus, assembly GCA_015108175.1. Lineage (NCBI taxonomy): Eukaryota > Metazoa > Chordata > Actinopteri > Cichliformes > Cichlidae > Pelvicachromis > Pelvicachromis taeniatus. The sequence goes on along the minus strand of VURO01029909.1, from coordinate 3,335 downwards.
GCTGTGCAAACCAATTAAAAAAAAAACAACAAACAAACAAAGATTTTGATGAAAGAGGCAGAATGGCTTATTTTAAACACCAGCTTCAAAGTGTTGTGGTGCAATTTAATCCCCAACTTTTTGAAGGCAGTGATGAGTGTGATGTAGGACGAAGAAGGTAAGTCTTTAGGTGTTCAGGGCGAGTGCATTGGCACGGATGATAAGTAGGCTTTAATCTTAAAGTGCAGAAGGCTCAAACCTGCTGCAGGTATCTCAGCGTGCTTCATCGGACGATCTGGTCTCAAAGAGTCTGTCCTTGTGACGGCTGAACACTGAAGTGTTGGAGAGTGATTATGCAGTGATTTGCCAGGTGTGGTGGGACAGTTTAAAAACTTTCTCTAGCTGCCTCTTTTCATTCTTTCTTTAAACCTCGTGAGGCCAAAGATGCTATCTATTATAGAAAAGTACCCTAACCCGAAACATTGTAACTAAAGTTGCATCCACACTGGAAGTAATACGCTCGTCACATATCACCTTGGTAGAATATTTTCTTACTGAGTACTTGTCTATGCAGTAAGTGATGGTATTTTAGCAATGGGCAAAGGTCTGGCTATGTCTCTACAGTCCTCCACCGCTCTCCTTGAGTTGCTGTTTCAGGCCGTCCAGTGTGCAGCACAGAGCTGTCTTTGCCATCCTTGCTTCTGGTGAGATGACCAAGGACACTCCCACATCGCCACATCACAGTGGTGTCCAAATCAGTTTTGCTGTTCTTCGATCGACGCCATCCATGGCGTGGGTCACAATAAACATGTATAATAACTTTCCATCCTTCCATTCCAGCACAGGGGGTGCTGAAGCCTATCCCAGTTGTCATAGGACAAAAGACAGGATGCACCCACCCATTCACAATCACCTACGGCTAATACAGAATCACATATAACATTTTTGGATTGTGAAAAACAGAATTTCTGGAGAACACAAGCACACAGAGGAGCTGCAAACTCAGCCGGTCAGCAGGTTCAAACCAGAAACCGTGCCGTGAATCTACAATCATAACCGCTGCACCTCCCTGACACTTAAAGTGAAATCTTCGTATTGTGACAAATATGCACAAATAACAATATTGCATATAACTGTGTTCCTTTTGCTTTCATACAGTTACACTTAGAGACTCTCCTGCTGCCTCCCTGCACTTACATTTTGTATTCAGTTAATCTGAAGACGTCTACATGTTTCTGGAGCAGTGAAAGTTGTCAGTTGAGGTCCATCATGTAGCAGTCATTCTGAACCACACAACGTGCTTGGCAGACCACAGGCAGATGATTGCTGTCCTTTTAAGCTTTTGCTAATGGCCTTTTTGGATTCAGCTGCAGTTTTCATTGTGATTGCTGCCATTTTTGGGCAGTTTTTGCTTTTGACTGACCCGCCTTGTTTGAGTTGCTTGTGAGTTTTGCTTGTCCAAACTCTGGACTGAACTTTCAGCCTATATGAAAAAATCTGAATTAGTGAAGCTAAAAGGAAGAATCTAAAGCAGCATACACAGCAAATCCAGCATGGCCAAATGAACACTTTTGAATTTGCTCTGTAGTTTTCCACCTATGTATTCTCTGCATAGTGAAGCACAGTAAAAATTCCTCAGTTGGTCCTCTGTAAACTCCAAGCTAAAATTATGAAAAATGTAGTTCCTATAGCTCAGTGGCTTAAAGCATTAATTATACAACGGAGGGTGTTAAATGAGAGCCTGCCCTCCATGAAACCGTGGAGGATTCTGACAGAAATATTGCCCCAAAAGCTTCTCCCCTGACAGCTACAGCGCTCTGATATTATATTCATTTAAATACATTAAATCATCACTAACACCCGTGGAAGTGCAAATCCATTCTATTTTCTGTTACACTTATTTCAGACTTATTTCTGGCTTTCAGACTCAGCTCTTAAATCAATAATCATTTAGATGAGAAATTAGTGATAGAAGCCTGGCTCTACTCGCATGGGAAGCAGAGCCGTAGAAACAGAAAGGAGCAAGTTAAAAGGAGTGATGTGGAAAAAAACGCTCCCAACTTTATGAAGGTAACTTCTTGCCTTTCGTTGTGAGAAGTTTAGCCTGAGGTCATACCTCTCAAATAATTTCTGCATGGATAAATCCTTCTGGTGTATGTGTTCTGTATGCGTCACCTGGAAAAACGTTGGAGAGGTCTCGCAAGTTAAAGATGTAGTGGAACTGGACCGCAGTGGGGAGGAAGGTGGAGGAGATGCGCTGGTGAAAGGCCAGGGCTAACTGCACAAGGGAGGAGCAGCTCTTCTGCAGGGCAGCAGCGAATCCCTCTCCTCTCAGGTGATGAGGTGTAGATGGCGCCCAGGTGAGAAGTGGCGCTATAGAGGGGGGCAGAGCATAAAGGAGGCAAGAGTAAACACATGTTTGTCACTTATTATGCAGTCGGTTTGCTTCGAGACTGTAACCAAGGGTCACCTTGTGCGTGTTCGCAGCAATAAGTGAAGAAATGCTGTCACGCAGTCAAGAGTGACTTTAAATTTAAATATGACAGGGTAGATGTCTGGGTGTACAAAGTGTGTGACTTCAGGTCAGTCAGAGTTGGTGTCTATAAACAAAAGTCATTCTGAATCTAAATACAGAGGACAAGGTCAGAAATAATCTGCATTTAGCCAAGTTTACACCCAAAGTACTGAGAACTTTATGTACCAAAACTTTCACTTATTAAAGAAAAATGTCCCTCATGCTGTTGGTGGTCTGCTGTTCCACAACAAGATAAAGAAAATTAAGTGCTGTGAGAAACTATTTTCACTCAAATTTTAATATTAGACAAAGATAACGCAAATTAATACAAAATGCAGTTGGTAAATAATGATTTCATCTATAAGGAGGGAGAACAAGCTTTCCATACCTGGCAGGACCCTGTGTTAAAAACTAATCAACGTCCAGACTTAAATCTGATAGAGATGCTTCGTCATGACCGTAAACAGGCCCTTCATGCTCAAACATCCTCCAGTGTGGTTGAAATAAGACAATTCTGCAAAGACGACTGGGCCAACGTTCCCCCACAGCAATGTGAAAGACTCATTGCCTGTTATCGCAAATGCTTGATTGCAATTCGCTGCCAAGGGTGACACAACCAGTAATTAGGTTTACAGGACAATTACATTTTCCCATAGGGCCTGCTCGGTTTGTAAAGCTTTTTGTCCCCACTTGATACATTTAAATATTCCCTGGAGCAGCAGATATATGTTCCTCCACTGTTAAAAAAGCATTAGCATTTACACCTGCTCTCTCATTCCACAAAGTTTGTTTTTAAAAACACACAGAGCGCTTTTCTCTCCATCACGTCTGCAGCACGGAC